>JANHFP010007034.1:162605-177320 GCA_032468135.1 Calamaria suluensis
AAAGAAAGAAAGAAAGAAAGAAAGAAAGAAAGGCCCACTTGCCATTCAAGAAGCCATCTGAGTTAATGGGGCTCTATATTTTTACTATACTACAGTAACTATTTTTACTTATTCAACATATTTATGTAGTCACCCATTTCACAATAAATTGTTTCTAGTTTTGGTCTGAAGATTTAGTATTAGCTGCATCACTGAGAAAGTCTTTTTGCACACTCATAAATTCAACAGTATATCAAGGTTTATCCAGTTCAGGTCACCATCTTTTTGTTTCAAAGCAGGGATGTTTATTTATTTAGTTAGTCAATCAAACAAAAAGACAAGTTGATTCCTTGAAAGCAGGAGTGAAAGGAAAATCTTTTCTTTCTTGATATTTGAACTCCAGAAACTTCCAGCATAAAATACCTAGAAGAAGAAGAGACCCAGGGGAAGGGGGTCATCTGGCACAAATCCATCCCAGGCTCTCTGTCTGTCTCTCTGTGTGTCTGTCTGTCTGTCTGTCTGTCTCTCTCTCTATCTCTCCCCCCCCCCCTCTCACACACACACACACACAAGGAGGAAGCCAAACCAATATCAGTGGGATATATATAGGGAAGACCCTATGAATCAGGAATAAACTGACTTGCCTTCCCCTTGTCAAGTAATCAAGTGTCACATTCTGAGATTCCCAAATTCTGCCTGGAGGAATCCTAGGGTCTTTCAAATGTACTGGAAATTCCTGGAAGAGAGAGGACCAGAGTGTCTTTTGGCCACCAACTTTATGGATCTTGCTTTAGAAATTGGCAGGCCGGCCACAAAAGGGGTAGATCTGCCCTTTCCATTCCAAAGCTTTTCTGTCAGTGCACTCTTGAAGCTCTTCAGCAAGCAAATGGGTGTAGGAAGAGGGTCTCCTTGAAGGTCAGAAGGGATGGAAAATCCCCACCTTAAATTGGAGTTGGTTGGCCTGACCTGTTATCTAGGCCTGGGAAGTGTCAGGACTCTCCACAGCCTCCCTGCCTGCTTTATCTGGCCTGGGGTAATTAGAGGTTAGAGGTGGTGGATAAAGGGGAGCATCCAATGGCTTTTGGGTGGGTAGCAAAGGCAGCCTAGAAACAGGAAAGGTTTGCCTCTTTCCATATGGGGAAAAACCAACAACACACCTTTAGGGATTTCCCCATAGGTGGTAGCCTCAGTGTCTTCGGTACAATGAGTTTGCCGTATTCCACAATGCCTGGCTCTTGTAAGATTTGAGGAAACCACAACGGTACAGATTGAACCATCTGGTGTATGATGTTGGCTTACTCTTTTATGAGACCACCCACTTCGTTTTATTTTAACCTAGAGGAGCCCAGAATGTGACAATTATGCCAATGGAAGGGACTGAATTTGGCACTACAGCTTCAGATCTGCTCTTAGGATGCATCAGTGATGGGTTTCAATTTTGTTTTTTTTTGCTGCCGATTCTTTTGGTGTGGCTTGGTGGGCGTGGCAGGGGAAGGATACTGTAAAATCTCCATTCCGTCTCCAATCCAGGGGAAGGATACTGCAAAATCCCCATTTCCTCCCCATCAACTGGGACTCGGGAGGCAGAGAATAGATGAGGGCGGGGCCAGTCAGAATTTTTACTACCGGTTCTCCGAACTACTCAACATTTCCGCTATCGGTTTTCCAGAACTAGTCAGAATGTGCTGAAACCCAACTCTGGTATGCATATACATTTTTCATTTAAGTGGAGAGGCTAGGCCCCGCCCCTTACTTTAAAATTAGGGCCCGACCGGCATGTTAACCCTGGGCAGGGTTGAAAACTCTTTTTGCAACATGACAAATCTTGAGAATAGACCCACAATTCATACAGGTACAGGATAAAGAGCCTTGCTTGGTACCACCAGAGCAACTTCAACACAAAGAGTTAATTAGGAAATGCGGGGGGGGGGGGAGGGATGGGACAACAGCTTGCTCAAAACCCTTATAGGCGTATCCTTCTCATTGTCCTCCTCTCCATGGTCAATGTCCAGCTGTAATTAGAAGTGAAGAGAGCATTTCCTCTCCCAGTGCTTCTCTGGGCAAAGAGGCACCAGCAAATGCTTTCCCATAATGATGAAAACATCTGCAGTGATCTTCAGATGTCATGCCTTGCAGACTCCCCCTTTGCTCCACTCCCACTGTCTATCAGTGTTGCCTTCCCTCCCTCCCTCCCCCCCTCCATCTCCTCTACTCCTGTCACTCCAAAAAACTCCACAGGCTGAGAAGATTTTCTTTCCCTGTTCAACATCCATGATACAATGATATCCTCTCAAGTATCATGTCTGCCCCAAAGGATGATTACGGTGCCCATTAGGGCAGGGATGGATTGCCCGAGATCTGTTTGTTTTGCTTTCTAGCTTCTTATGCTGCCAACTGGAGGACAGGTTGGAGAACCCCTGGAAAATATGAGAGCTGAAGAACATATACGCCTGAAGAGTTTGGTGGTGCTAGAATGTGCTGAAATCTAATACTTTTGCAAGCAACTGTGCAGTCCCTAAGAAAGGGCGTTGCTATAACAGTTATGATATAGAAACAGGCAAGATCTCAAAAATCATACCTACTGCCTGAAAATGGCAGCATCTTCTTATCACACAGACTCTTTCAGACTCATTCCTTTCTCTAAAAATTATTGTAACACAGGGAGAATCCCAAAATGCATCCCAGTCAGCGCACTGTTTTCCATAATTCATGTGTCATTTTATACCCTCCCCTCAAAAAAAATAATCAGATATTTGTAGCTGGAGAGGGTGAGGAAATTAAAGAAAACCAAAGCTAATATTGGATTTATCTAGTGCAGGCAGGAATAGTGGTAAATGTTTGAAGAACTTCTGTGCTTTTAATTAAACACTTCCCATGTGCAGCTTCAGCCCTTTTATTGCTTCTTCAAGATTACTAGGTATTTACTAAAGAATACACATTAATCTATGGTCTGTCTCTAATCTTACTGGGATGGGGAAATTTACTGACTGAATTATTCTATTTTCTCTTTTTTAAAGCGAGAAAGTGGCATGTTACTGTGTAAAGGAAGAACATCTAAACATTAATAACACAAATCTTTCCTGGCAAAAGGACAGAGAGAGACTGGAGCAATTAGGAGAGGCGATGCAAAAGGCTAGACTGTTCATCATCATTACCACCCCATTTCTGCTCACCGGGAAGCAATAAATTAGACAAGTTTTACAAAGAGACACTTTCAGTTGACATGCTGGGAAGCTTTGTGGACTCTGAATGATGATATGTAGAAGTATTAGAATGGGATCTTGCCTCAAATAAATGATGTTGCCAATTAATATTGTGCTTGTAACATGTTGGCAATATGATAATAAATATATTCTGTGTACCCGGGGCTACATAATATTAAATAAGGCCTACAACTGATATGTGTGGAAAAGTATCTATAGCATCAGGAGGAAGAGAAGTATCCATTCTGAGTTTATTTTTTATTACATTTTCTTATGACTATTTTCTCTCCCCTTCCCCCATAATCAGTGCCCTGGATGGAACTCCTTTCACACGTATCTGGTTGATAATTTGCTGGGAAATGTTGATTTGAGTTTTGTGGTTAGTCCCACCCATGCAACAGTGATATTTGGGTGTCAGTCATCAAGGTAACATTGAACCTGTGACTGGTATTTAGGGAAAGAGATTGCGGCTTAAGTGCAGTATGTGCATTGATCATGTGACCTTCAGGTGCCCCCAAGTTCCACTACATCTTGGACATTCCATCCTGTCAAACAGAGCAGGGGTGAAATTTGGCAGGTTCTGACAGGTTCTGGAGAACTGGTAGTGAAATTTTGAACAGTTCAGAGAACCAGCAAATACAACCTCTGGCTGGCCCAAGTGAGGTAGGAAAGGAGAGCTTGCAGTATCCTTTCCCTGGAGTGGGTATTTTGCAGTATCCTTCCCCTGCCACACCCACCAAGCCATGCCCACAGAACAGTAAAACAGTAAAAAAAATTGAATTCCACCACTGAAAAGGCCATCCTACAGGCCTTAGGTTCATACAGTGTCCTCATTTTATTTTAATATGAGATGTGTAATTTAGTACTCTGCCTCATTATGCCTGCTAAGAAGACATTTTCAAAAGAAAATACAATATAAAATTGAATCTGCTCCTTAAAAATGAAATCTTATAACTAAAATGTTTATATTTTTTAATATACTCTAGCAGAAGCACATAATTAGAAAAAGCTGTTTAGGCCATCAAATTAAGTGCTCTTCTCAGGACAGGAATACTATTATTACCGCTACCATCACCAATAACAACCTTTTTATTCTTTTTCTTTTTTAAAATGTATATCCAAAGGAGGAGAAAAGCTTATTATATCCTGATTGGCCATGCCTGCTCTTGGAATAACTCCACTTGTGTCTGGCTGGAAATATTTGATTGTTTTAGTATATGGAAATACTGAACTCTTGGAGGTTTTGAGTCCAAGAAATGGGGGAGAGGGCAGAATGTTAAAATGAGTTTTTACTTTGGACGGTATATACAAAGTAAATGACAAATAAACTACATGTCTTCAGAGAGAAAAATGTGGTTAACCACATTTTAAAACCATTCTCTCCTTTGTTTTTATGGTGATGCTGGCAGTAGCAGTGGTTTAGTCTAAAATTTTATGGTGGGGACATAAGCCAGATAAAGTTAAGCACCATTAAATGATTTTGATTGCATCAGGAGAGATTTAAGCCATTATGTAATTTTACCATCCTTGAGAGTTTAAAGGGCTTAATGTTGACTGGATTATGCATAAAATTTACATACCTGGAACACAGATAGCATAATTGCAGCCTATAAGGAAGTTAAGTAAGTAAAATTAAGTTTCCCTTGTACAGGCTTAACTCCTATTGACTTCAGGAATTGTTGCTCTTTGAGATCTTGTAGAATATTTTTTTAGACCCCCATGGAATCGCCAGTGGTCTCCCATCCAACTACTAATTAGGCCAGATGCATATTTTTTCCAGATGCTGCAGACATGGATTATTTCCATTTCTAATTATTAGAGTTTTCTATAAATTTCTAAACTTTGCCGCATCGCATTACAGCATACTGTTCTAAGCACATTCCAGAAGCTAAAAAGTGCTTATACGACAGCACTTAAACATAAAATAGGCATATGTAGAGACATTCTATGGCTCAAGATGGGTAAGTACTCAGTAATTCTGCAACACTTTTACTTCTTTGTTTAGAGTCCTCTCTATGGATTATTCTGTTACATGATGATGACAGATTTGAGGGCTCTGATAGATGAAACCAGAAGTGCGGTTTGATGTTGAAGACTGCTGTTATAGGCCTGGCAATGTGTCCAAATTTCTTACAAAGGTTAGGGGCTGGTAGCTCATCATAAGAAGGAAATGGTTGAAGATGCTTTTGGAATAGGGGTTGGGTTAAGCCTGTTTCAACACATTTGACTTCCTGATTAGAATACTGGGAGATAGAAGAGAGGGAGAAGTATCGGGGACAGAGACCAAGAACGTCTCCAATTTGACAGCTTTAAAATGGGTGGACTTTAAGGCAAGGCTGGCTGGGGATATTCCTGGAATTGAAGCTGCCAAGCAGTGGTGAAATCCAATTTTTTTTACTACCGGTTCTGTGGACGTGGCTTGGTGGGCATGGCAGGAGAAGGATACTGCAAAATCCCCATTCCCTCCCCACTCCTGGGAGAAGAATATTGCAAAATCACCATTCCCTCCGCACTCTGGGGTCAGCCAGAGGTGGTGTTTTCTGGTTCTCCAAACTGCTCAAAATTTCCGCTACCGGTTCTCCAGAACCCGTCAGAACCTGCTGGATTTCACCCCTGCTGCCAAGGTTGAGAAAAACACTAGATCAGAGTAGAGTTCCTGATAATCATTCCAGTTGCAGCATTGGGGGTAAATCAATATAAATAATGGATTTGATTGGACAACAAAGGAAGAGATCAAGGATGGGCAGGGAGGGGATGTTTCTCGGTAACCAGCATGGTCATTATGATAAAAAATAACTTTGAAAAACTTTTCAAAAAGTATAATACAAGCTAGAAAACCAGTCATGTTAAATTCAGACTAAGATCACAGGCTACCCTGGGAGACATTGAAGGATCAATATTAGCTAAGGGAAGGGGTTGGCAAGAACAGGCACAAGATGGGATTTTGGAAGGATAATTTTCATATTTATTTCTTTATATTGGTTTTATTTATCTCAGTGCTATGTCCCAGGGTCATGTGATCACCTTTTGTGACTTTCTGACCAGCAAAGTCAAAGAATCCGGGAGAGCCAGATTCACTTAACAATAACTAACTTAATAACTGCAGCGATTCACTTAACAATTGTGGCAAGAAAGGTTGTAAAATGGGGCAAAATTCACTTAACAACTGTTTCACTTAGCAACATAAATTTGGGGCTCAATTGTGGTAATAAATAAAGGACTACCTGTAACAAATATAATTTTTAATTAGGCAAATATTGGTAAATATAGCCTATATAAATAAAAGATGTTTTGTGTTCCTCCCTAATTGCTAAAAGTGAGACAAGTGTTTTAAAAACACTGCTCTATCGTAATTATAGCTAGCTGGCTACCTGGGGATGAGGACTAAAAAAGGGAGGAATGGTTGCATCCCAATGGTAGGGCCCTATTTCCTTCCCAGTTAAAAATAAAAAAAATAAAAATAAAGGAGAGAAGCATATAGTGATCAGGATTTATTTAAAACAATGTTGAAGAAAGACTCATGTGGTACTGAAGGGCCTTAGGAAGAGAAATGTCTGCTAAATAACATGTTTTCTTATTTGTTACTCTGCTCTCCTCTTTTTGTATAATGGATAAATGGCTAAAACCTATATTTTAGGTTTTAGTTTAGAGTCACCCTATAGGGGAGATGGGCAGCATAGAAATATAATAACAATAATTATAACAACAACAATAATAATAACACAGTTGCTATTTTACCGTATAATTCTGGTTTTGTCAGCCCTTCGAGGTACTCCAGAAGAGAAAACGAAACTATGGTTAACCTTCATTGTAAAGTTATAGTAACAGAAGCTTTCCAGTCTATAAGCATGTTTCCCCTTCCACCCCTTCGTACTACAAAGAAGTAGGTCTTTTGAGAGGTTTCACATGACCCTATTTTTCTGTGGATTAAGATCCCTGTTAGAGTAAATAACACAATTGGAGGGAATCTTAGAGGTCTTCTAGTCCAAATCCCTGCTCAGGCAGGAAAACTTATATCATTTCAGACAAGTGGTTGTCCAATTTCTTCTTAAAAACTTCCAATGTTGGAGTATTCACAACTTCTGGAGGCAAGTTGTTCCACTGATTAATTGTGCTAATCTGTCAGGAAATTTTTCCTTAGTTCTTGGTTGCTTCTCTCTTTGATTAGTTTCCACCCATTGTTTCTTGTCCTGCTTTGGAGAATAGTCTGACTCCCTCTTCTTTGTGGCAGCCCCTCAGATATTGGAACACTGCTATCATGTCTCCCGTAGTCCTTCTTCTCACTAAACTAGACATACCCAGTTTCTGCAACTGTTCTTCATGTGTTTTAGTCTCCAGTCTCCTAATAATCTTTGTTGCTCTTTTCTTCCCTCTTTCTAGAACCTCAACATTTTTTTTACATTGTGGTGACCAAAAATACATGCGGTTTTGACTGACTATTGTCTCTAGGCTGTGGCTCTTCCTTCTGCCATTCCCCCACCCCCCAGGTTATTCTCACCACCCATTACAGATGTACATACTGACCACATAGAAAGTAATAAAGGTAGAAAGTAAGGAAACAGCCTTCCTTTATTGCTTTAAAATTGTTGGATGGAGTTCAATTTTCTGATTGGCTGAGGTGGCAGCATTTTATATTCCGGCTGCTCTGATTCATTTCCACGATCTGCTTGCATGTTGTAAAACTGAACTGTATCCAAGCAGCCATATACAACTGGGTGAAATATTTCATGAGTGGTAATGATGTATGCTAAGTTATTAGCAAAAACAAAAAACAAAACCCGCCCCAGTCTAACATAGCTGCCAGTTTCAGCATTAGCTGTATAAGTAGTTTTCTAGCATGCTATTCAAGTGCTACTTAGTAGTGTCAATTGGAGTGATGCATATTGTGATGGGGACAGCTGTCTACTAGGACCTGGACGGAGGCCATTAATGCAGCTTTGAAATAATCTAACAGATATGAAAAACCAACTCACCTTTGGACAACTTCTCATCTAAAGTTGACGAGTAAATTTCAGCATCTTCCATTTAATGATATGCATCTCTCATGTCTCTCATGATAAGTGTTTTAAAAAGTATATACTTTACTTTCCCTGTTCACCTAGGTAATAGTGTAAAATAAATTATCTCCCTCCCTCTCTCTCCCCCTCTCTTGGTTGTGCAATTCGGCATTCTGAATAACATTAAAATTTAGTAGAGGAACTAACTGGGTACAACTGTAAAGGTCAAATGGATACTGTGGAGCTTATCTTAGATACCCACCAGGGAGTGCAGGGAGAGTGTGATTTTGTATACCCTGTGTAACCATTTGGAATAGAAAGACCACTAGAAAGACTATAGGGGGGAAAAAAGTCTTACCAATGCTATGAGGAAATTATTTATCCCACTATTTAACACGTCTCTGTAAATAATAAAGCACAATATTTGTGATGGCAACTTGGTTTGCGCTAATCCAGTGTGATTAACTTGCTGTCTCTGTTGTGGTGGGTTTTTTAAAAAATCCAAAACCAGCTGGTTCACAAGGGGACAAAAGTTGACCTTGTAGATGTCGTTCAACTGCAGTTCCCAGAAATCCCAGGCAGCAGGGCCAATAAAGAAGGATCTTTTTTTAAGGGCACATTTCTCAACTTTGCAGCAGATTTTTGGCTTCCTGATGAGCAGATGATGTGGAAATTATACTTCTGGGGAAGTTACTGTGCCTGGCATCTTCAGAGGTAGAAGAGGTTGGTCTGTAGTGAACTTCTTGGCAGCTCCCAGGAACTAAGTAGAAAGTGACTGAGCTCTTGTGTTTCCAACTTAGCATGGATCATGTGATTAGAATTCTAGAAAATTTGGTTTTTTGGATAATTTGTTGGATCCCTCAGTCTTTAAGCTGGCAAAAACTATATATTGCCACAAAATTTGTTTCCCTGTTGCCAATCCTTACCCTGACCCAAGAGACAGGCTGTCAAATGGTGATTTATTTATCTATATTTATTTATTTAGAAAATGTATATTGCCACCTACTTCCACATAATGCCCGTATTTTAAGGCTGGAAATCACCCATACTCATTCACTACACAATGGGTGGCAAATACATTCAATAAATACATAGATTTATTTTGTGTGCAGAGAAAATTAAGGAAAGGAATTGATGCTTTCCTCCATGTTATTTTCTTCTCCTCTCATAAAATATCACCAGCCAGTATGAAAACTTCCACCAAACTTTCTCCTTAACTGGGATTGGGATAGGAAGAAAGTAAGTTTTGACAAACAGGTTTATCTAGCTGTCCCAAGTTGTTCTAGATTTTCATAAGCTCCTGGCAGCTAATTGCTGGAGATAGGAGAGGCCAGATGAGAAAGGGGAGTGAACATTTAACCCACTAGGTCTCCAATCCCATGACTGGCACCTGCCACTTTTATCTCTTTCCATGGAATTGAACATGCAGAGAGCCAGCTTTCCCCACTTCACTTGCCTCCACTTTCTGGGTACCCTCACACACCATCCAGTGCCTGGTTGAAACCCAGGAATCAGTTGATAGATCTACATGAAAAATGGGAGACAGTCCACTTCACTATTCATAATGAATATCAACTATTTTTCAGGCTATTGTTAAAGATTGATTTAAGTTTCATCTGAAAGTATTCAGGATCCTTCTGTATGTGGCTATAGAACTTTTTCCTAAAATTACAACAGTAACTCAATAGATGACAGTTAGGACTATTCAATAGGGATTGGATGAGAACAGAGCAGAAAAGAGATGTCCCTGAAGTGTGTTTAGATGTATGTGAAAGGAAAGCCTCTTAGTCTGAATTCTGGACTAGGGCTTAGCTCCTGAAAATAAGAAGTCATGAGAAGGAAACTTGAGTTTGTCCCACGGGGACAGAAAGTGAGGGGAGGGGAAACGGTGTGAGGATTTAAAATGTTTATTGTTACGTCAATAAAATTGAGGTCTAACATTTATTGTGGTGTCTGTTTCCTGAGCTGCCTACCTCAAAGGCCCACAGGGAAGGGCAATAGCTCCATAGGAGAATTGGAATAACATTCTTCACCAATGACTCAAATCCAATCCAGTAAAGACAGAATAAGGATTGGCAATGAGGACAGCAGGTTTAATGCAGTCAATAATTTGTGCCAATTCAAAGAGAGGTGGATTGTATTTTCTCATTAATGGGGACATACTGGAAGAGTGTAATGGGCAGAAGGAATAATCTTGAGGAATCAATGGAAGAGCCACAGCCAAGATAATGGTCAGAAAAAAGAAAACTGAGTCTGAACCAGAACAGTAATGTGAATAAGTGCCTCAGATATGTCCCTTCCTAGTTTCTACAAAGATAAAAGGAAGAAAAGAAAAGTACATTAAGTCTTGCAAGATTTATCATTATCATCTTTTGGTAAAAACAATATTAATATACATGACGTTGTTTCCTAATCTGGTCTAACTGGAAAAGCTAACGAAGAGATTATGACAGAAAGTTTAAAGCTCACAATAAGTTGAGTTTGATGAACAATACAATATTTTCAGATAGTTTGGGCCAACATGTATATATTAGCTTTGAGGCATCCAGAAAACTGGTGAAGGATCATATGAGTGGTGAAAGGTCCTCCCAAAAGCAAATGTTCCTTTCTTTAAAACAAATAGCAGAGGGAGAGAAATCCAAAAAATTATAGAGCAGTCAGACTGACAATGGTATCTGAAAAGATTCTACCCAGGTCATAAAAAGACAAGCACTAAGCACCTTCAAAACAAAACAAAAAATAAGCCAGTATGAATTTATTAAGAAATGATTTTCATTTAATAACTTTCATACATTATGAGATTGCTGTACACATATTATAAATTAACTTTACCAAACCACTTGACACCTCTTGAAAAACTAATTAGCAAGCTGATTAAATGTGGACATGAGGGCATGACAAATGGATATATAGTTGGCCCCAAAAAATGTACTCAAAGAATATTCATCATGAAACAGGAGACATGAATCACATCAGCCCTGGATTCTCTACACTTTAATGTTTTTATTAATGAGTTGGATAGAAGGTAGAAGTGATACTTGTCAAATGTGAGATGCCACAGGGTCTGGCATTTGGGAAGAGGTCAATCTATGTTCCAATACCAAAAAAGGAAATAGTGTGCGAAACTTATGCACAGTATCCTTAATTTCATATGATAGCAAAATAATGCTTAGGATCATCCAGTGCAATTACAGCCATACATGGAAAAGGAACCAGATGTTCAAGCTGCCCTTAGAAAAAGCTAAAGAACACAAGACATTTTATTTATTTATTTATTTATTTTATTAAATTTATATACCGCCCCTCTGCAAAGACTCGGGGTGGTTTACAGCCACAATTAAAACAGTATCACATATAAAATTTAAATTTAAAATTTAAAATCAAATATTATAAAGGCTAGTCAATTAAAGTCCCAATTTAATTTAAAACCCCAATTTAAAACAACTAAAAACCCCAGTACCGGGTCAACCCAGGGCGGCCAATTTAAACAAGTAGGTCTTCAGCTCCCGGCGAAAAGATGTTAGATCCAGGAGCCTCCACAGCGCAGGAGGAAGTTCGTTCCAGAGGGTTGGAGCCGCCACAGAGAAGGCCCTTTTTCTGGGGTTCACCAAACGACACATGGCGGTCGTTGGGACCCTCAGTAATCCTTCTCTGTGGAACCGCATCGGACTTGTGGAGGTATTTGGCAGCATGCGGTCTTGCAGATATTATTGCTAATGCATGTTGGAAAGCTGATGAACATCAAAAAAAGAAGTCAGTATGTGCTTCACATGGTCTTAGATTGTGTCAACCATGACAAGCTGTGGAATGTGCTTAGAAAAATTAAAATTCCAAAACATCTCCTTGTCTTCATGGCAAACCTATAAACAGATCAAAAAGCCACAGGACAGGTCAAATATGGTGAAACAGGCTGGCAAAGAAGTCAGACAAGGCTGTAAATAGAAACTCTATTCAGTTTATATGCTGAATATATATTATAGGAAGCAGCATTTGGAAGAATATGAAAGTGGTTTTAAAATTGGAGGAAGAACACTTTCACTATGCTAATGACACAACCCTGATAGCCAACAATGTAAAGGGTCTAACAAAAGTCAAGGAACATAGTGAAAAAAATGGACTAAAATTAAAGATAAAGATCAAACTAATGACAACAGGCACAACAACCAGCCTTAGAAATGACAATGAAGATTTCAACCTGGTATATAACTTTTACTAATTAGGAATGCCTTTTCAGCAATAGAGAAGCAAGCAGTCAAGAAATACAATTAGAAATACAATTAGCATTTGGTATAGCAACCAGGAAAGCCTTGGAAAAGATAGTCAGATGTTTTGTTGTGCCTATATAGGGAGTCCTTGACGTATGGCTATAATTGAGCCCAAAATTTATGTTGCTAAGCAAAACATTTGTTAAGTGGAGTGTTTTTTGTCAGGGCAAGCTGGTCTATTTAATTATGGGGCAGAGCACACTGCTCCACTTTTGCCTTTCGGCCCCAATCCAGGAGCAACCTGGGCTATTTGCATATTGGGTAGATGTATTAACCTTTAAGCCAAGGGGTCTCCTCCCAGAAGGGTATGGCTAGTGATGAGAGCTAAATATCTTGGAATAGATCTATACCAGTCTCCCTTTGTTTCTTTGTTGGGAAAACATAAATTCAACATTTGTTCAATGGGTTTTGCCCCATTTTGCAACCTTTATTGCCACAGTTGTTAAGTGAATCATTGCAGTTGTTAAATTAGTAGCTGGCTTGCTAACTTAAACTGATTTACCCATCATCTTTACTTATTGAACATTGCAAAAAATGATCACATAACTCTTGGGCACTGCAACCATCATAAACACAGTTGACAAGCATCCAAATTTTGGTCCCATGACCATGGACATGCTGCAACTGTTGCAAGTGTGAAAAATGTTCATAAGTCACTTTTTCCAGTGCCATTGTAACTTCAAACAGACACTAAATGAACTGTCATAAGTTAAGGACAACCTGTATCTATGAAGATCAGAACTATGCCATACAGTATTCCCTGTTACATTCTATGGAGACAAAAGTTGCACTTTTAAAGAGCTTTGAAGAAGGGTAAGAAAGACTATTGAGCTTCGGAGTTGCAAAACATTCCTAAAAATACTATGGACAAATTTGTTGGATCCATAATATGGGACAGTGGTGAAAGGTCCAGCATGTGGTCTGATCCTTAGATCAAAACTATTTTTTTTATTATTTAGCTGTAGTTCCCTTAATGCCAACTATTCCAGGCTAATACATTCTGTAACATTTTCACTACTGCCACTTCATTGACTATATCTTCCTTCTTGGATAGTGTTAAGTGAAAGATAATTGGTCATTACGCTGGAAATGTTCTGGTGCCCAAAGCAAAAGCAAGCAAACAAATAAACAAAAAAAAATCATTGCCGGGCTGGACGCTTGATCAAGGCCACCCTGAACACGACTGCCTTCCAGTGGCAGAAGTACATAATGTGCCTGCAACTCAACAGTTATTTTGAGAAGCAGGCAGCAAATGACTCATTCTTCTGCATCCCTGTTTCATGCAATAATCTGGGAACACACTTTGGCTTCCTTGTTTGAGGAGGAAGATGAAAGCAACAGTGGATGAGAGCCAGGGCTCTGCAACTGCCACTCTAGAAAGATTTCAGAACAATATACCTGTTTATTCTTTGACATTCTAATTATTCCAGACACCGGTTGGGATAACATTTTCTGTGTTGTTTAGTCTCAGGACTTTCTGCGCTACAGCCTTAAATGACATGGCTCTCTTATGTAAACTGGCTGGAAATAAAACTCTTGATTAGTGAATATCTCCCCCCCCCCTTTTTTTAACTTTTCCTGGGGAAAAATAATTAAAGAAAAAGAAACATTCTACTTCTATCCTTTAATCTGTTGCTTAGGGTAGAAAGGGAATGCGGCACAACTCTTATCAATTTTTCTTTGTTTAAAAACGAACAGCTCCTCCTTTTCACTAGTGAATTTCTAAATAAAGAGAGAAGCTTAGCTTTTCACAATTCCACTAGTGACCTTGTTAAGAGAAATGGTTGGGTTGACTGTGGAGAGCAGTAATCTTCTGGAGCCTGAGGAAAGCACTTGTTTCTACCCTGAAACCAGTGGAAGAGTTTAGCTCCAAAGAAGCACAGTATGGAAACAAGAGGAGGTTATAATGTCATAAATAAGTCATCCTTTCAACATAGAGCAGGAAAAAAATGGGTGGGCTGAACTTAGGTAGAGATGACAGAGAGATGATAGAGATGGACAGATGATAGATAGATACCAGTAGATAAACAGATAGACAGACAGACATAGATGATAGGTAGATAGCTATAGATATATGATAGATAGATTTAGATAGACATGCATACATACAGATTTTGTTGTTGTTAGTTGCAAATATAAGATAGATAGATGGCTGATAGGTAGATAGCTATATATATATCTTATATATATATCTTATATATATATATATATGTAAATTTGTGTATTCTCGGGTTTCTTTCCGTGTAAAGGTTTGCATATACCTGCAACGTT
>JANHFP010007034.1:212076-222209 GCA_032468135.1 Calamaria suluensis
ACACTCCCCGCACAACCCCCGCTTTTGACACATGATGTCACAGTGGGCCCAGTATGCCCATTTTTTTCTCTCCTCAGGCTCCAGAGGCTTTCTAGGAGCATGGGGAGGGCGAAAATGGCCTTTCCCATTCCCCCAGAGGCCCCCTGGAGGCTGGAAACAGCCCATTTCCCAACTTCCGGTGGGTCTGGAAGGCCTGAAAACTAGCTGACTGGTGCATGCTTGTGCGCTGGAGCTGAACTAGGGCAACACTCAAGTGCCCACAGATATGGCTCCGTGTGCCACCTGTGGCACGTGTGCCATAGGTTTGCCATCATGGCATTAGACCAAACTGGCTCTCTTTTAATGTCTTCCATCCTGCAAATTCTACTTAGCCAGCAATAAAAGAATTTCAGAAGACTCTAGGGCACAGCAGAATTGCTGCTCTTATCAACAATACTTGGAGAGTTATACATAGGATTTGGATATGCTTTCCTGTTAACATATTCTGGTGAGGACCAGTCAATTCAAAACCAATGCATTATCTTCATGGCAATATAGAGTTCTCACAATGTATTTGAGTGATCCTGTCCTTATTACTGTGGAAAATCCAATTACTGCAATATTGCCAGCCACTACCCAGGAAGCTACCAGGACAATGAAACCCCAATCCTGTGCTACCAAAGAGACCCTGATTTTATATTGTGTGAGAGAACTCCTGCTCAAATGAGGATCTCCCAAATCTACTTCACACAACTTTCAGAAATGATGCAAAGATGAAGAGAGAAGGCAAGGAGAACAAAAATCCAAGGTGTCCATGCCACTTGTTTGTTTTTTTCAGGACTCTGCTTGCTCACTTTCCCTGTTTGGATAGGCTTTTCAGAGTTACTCAGACAAACTGGAGATACTTCATTCATCATGATTATGGAGGGAAATGAGGCTCTGTTGAAAAATTTTCTGAGTTTAAAGCTTCATCACAACCCGAAGCTAAAAAGATTCCAGTTCTGATGAAACCAGTGAGTTGATTTACCAATGTGCAAAGCTATTGTGCTATTAGTTGACCTCTGTGAGGCTCGCACCCTCCCCATTCCACCCTGGCTCAGGCGTGAGCAGGGGTATATTTTCCTCTCTTTGTGGAGGAAAACCTAGATGATAATGCTAATTGGCAAGAAGAACCTGATTCCAATATTAAATTGGTAGCACAACTAGTATCATAGCATGCTCTTGAACGATAGCCAGTATATAATGGATAGATTCACACACTGCACAATGCCATAATAAGGTTTGTTCATGGCTTAGTATAATTATGTCGGCCCATCCATTATACAAATAATGATAAAGGACCTTTGATGTATCATAAAGGACCTTTGATGTATCATAAAGCTTTTAGCCCTTAGGAAGATGACTTTAAGGTATATTTCAACCATTAGAGGAATCATGGAAATTGGAGGAAGGAAAAGAAGACTAAAATGATTTTCTAGTTGTCAGGAGATGGGGATTTGCTATCCTAAGTATCTTCTTCCCCACTCTGAAGGTTAAGCAATGTGGCTTTTATCTTCAGGGGCACAAACCCTTTTATATGTGGAAATAAACCCCATGAATTCAATGCTGCTTCCCAATGAAAAAGTGTTATCCTATGCATTGATGAAGTCCATTAAATTCAGTAAGATTTGTTGATAAGTAAGTGTATATCCTGGGACCACTTGTAATTGTTAAAGTCTATTTCTCTGTTTCTCATTTCTTCCTTTTGCCCATGACCATTCAGATAAACTTTTCAATGCTAAAAAAGATCATACCCAAACCCAATCCACAGCATTCTGATTTTAATGGAGATTGGTTGGGCTATTTTTTTTACCTTCTGCAAAACATTAAGAAGATGGAAGCTTTAAAAGATTACAAAATGTCTGATTTCCTTCTAACTATACTAGTCATGGATGCAAGGAAGAACTAAGCAAAGTACTAATTTAACTTCACCTCCCTTTGCTGCTAATCCTGAAAGTCAGTCATACTTCAGCGATAAACTATAATTTTCTAAATAATTGGATAGCAATTATTTTTGCTGAATAGTTGATGGTATCCCTCCTTTTAAAACGTTTCCACTCATCCTAGCTAATGGGTAGTCAGTCACTAATCAATAAGACATACCGATAGAAGCTAACTTTCTTTTTCCTATTCCAATTTTATGGCAATATAATGTTATCTATTAAACTAGAACTTCTTCTGTTATTCCTTCATTGCTTAAACAGATTAGATTCAACTTGCTTTTGCCTTATAAAAGTACTGTGCATTTGAAGGGAGCCTTCATTGTTGTATTTCTGGAAAAGCAAATAAAAGATTTATAGAAAAATCTGTTTTTAAGCCTCAAGTTTAAACTTTTAATTAGCAATGCACATTCCGTAAATTGCCAGTCAAGCCAAATACATCTGACCAATGTAATATTTTTGTCCTTGTTGCTGAAATGGGAAAATTGTTGTACAAGTCATAATAACAGGATGCTTCAACAATGTACTAACAGTTTGGAAAGAAAATGAAAGAGGCGAACTTAATATCAGATTCTTGGTAAGGAATGTACTTTGATGTTGGTGGGCTGCCAAGGAATCACTAGAATAAAGCAGCAGAGACCGTTACTTCCAATGACACTGTGGCTCAGTATTCATCTGCAGAAATGAATTCAACTGATCATATAAAGGGAGTCAGAGATAAGGGTGAGCAAGGTAATTCCTCACTTGGCGTCCTTGGACTAAGACATCCATAATAAACCCCCCTCCCCCTTCCATTTTAATGTAGCAAGCACTGAATGCCCAGTCACTTTGGTACCGTTTCAACTTCAGGACTTTAAGATAAATTGGAAATCCTGGCATTTCAAAGCAGCAAGAGCAAGATGACATTAAAGGATGACCTATTGCTATATCATTGCATTATAATCCAGAATTAATTTGTTTAAAATATCACTATGGTTTGGATCTGCCATACTTACTAATTTGTACATGGAACAATGAGCTTTCCAAATCGATAGCTCTTCTAAATTCACAGGTCCCCTACTATATTGTTTAGGCCTGTGCTGAATTTTTTCTCTCTTCATCCAGGTTTCCTCTGTATGAATATTATGAATAGTTTTATAGTCCTTTCCCTATTTTAGTGTTTTTTCATATTGTTTGTATTTGTTGTACTGTTTTAATATTTCTAACTGTAAAGTACCTAAGAGGCTGCATGAAACATGAAATAGTAAGATCAAATGACTAAGGAATATCAATAAAGGAAAATATTTGTAGCTCAGGGCTGAATTGAGGGGCCCTTGGAGCTTGCCTTTTTTCTTGCAGACATTTCATTACCTTAACTAGGTAACATCATCAGTGCTAGTTAGGGTAATGAAATGTCTTCAAGAAAACAAGCAAGCTCAGAGAGCACCAAGGGCCCCTCAAATAAGGAATATTGGATGGGAGTATGTATCCATTGATCCAAACTTCTTATTTCCACTGGATTAGTGAGGTATCCTTAACACAAAAGGCAAAGTGCTTTTCAAACCCAACAACAGTTTTCTTTACTAATGTGATTTTCTACTGTGTAGCCTTTTCACAATTATTTGTGGGCTGAAATTGATTTCCAGTATACATTAGCCTACCCGCTCAATCAACGCTTTGCTAAGTGTGTATTTGGTATTTCACATACAGTAATAGAATCACAGTGTTGTATAACTTTGTAATATTCATTCTTGTTTTATCTACAGATCTAATGGCTCCTGATGTGGAATTATGATTTCACTGCAAGGGCTTGAAAGAGAGCTGCAGTATATGTTAGGGCACTAAAAGATGGTTGAATAGGTGATAAAGGTCAGATAGGTTAATAAAGATAATATTTACAAAGAATTAATACCTAAAATAAATAAATAAATAAAATCAAATCCTAAAATAAGTATATTCCATTTAAGGAAGTTTAAAACCTATCTGTTTGGAAAAAAGTCCACACTATTTTATACTTTCACATTAGCAGATTCTGGGTCTAGTTGTCTGTGCCTCAAATTATTGCATTTGCTTACCTGGGCGTCAAACTTTCCAGCATTGTGGAGAAATGTCATGCAGATCTCATGCAAACCTCGAATCTCACAAGAGTTGTTTTCAAAGCATTCAAATACACTGCAGCCAACATCACCAGCACTGACCAGGCAGTGCTGGATTTCAGCTGAAAATGAACAGTCACCACAGTAAATGTCTACAACTATTATATATACCTGTAGGCAAAAGAATACTTGTTAACAACTTCTTGATTTCAAAAGGGGAACAAAGTGGTAATGTAGATTATTGCTTTGCAAACAATTGAGAGTGATTCTCAACTGTGAAGAGAGTCACAGTTAAATCCTTATCTGAACTAATTTAATGACACGTCAATATGATGCAATAGTTTAAATTATTACACTGAACTGGAGATACAAGTTAAAATCCCCATCCAGGCCACTAAAATCACTAGTGAACTCTCATTTTAATCTATCTCAAAGAGTTGTTGCATAGATAAATATAATGACATTCAAGTATAACTTTTTGATCATGATCATGTAAGGAAAGGTAATTAAAAATCATTGGGTTGATTTGGTTGTCATGAATTAAGGTCCGAAATTCAATATTAGTTCAAAGAAAACTGCATTTTAGAAAGTGATGCTGCAATAATTTATTGGGTTTTCTCATCTGAAGCAGTGTCCCCAAATACTTATTTTAAAGTAAGCACAATCTTTAAATTAGTGAAATCACTCACAAAGTTTCAGATAAATTTGCAGGTCAGAGCCCCTACTCCTAATTTTCTGGTTTCCTTGACAACTCTTGAAAATGGGTTATATTTTTCCTTATTCTACCTATATTTAACAACATTGTGTTAAATATCAAGGTGAAACCCAGATCACTGACAACAGTAATAGAAAAATTAAGACATTCTAAACTGTGTCCTCCAATGATATTCAAGCCACAGAAGACCCCAGAGATTTCCTTCTAATACATTACAGAAAACAGTATTGTCTAAAAAAGGGCAAGCATAAGCCAATCCTGGGATTAGCTGTGTAATTGGGGGGGGGGGGGAGAGAGATTCGACCAGAGCGTTTAAAAGCAAAAGGAGATATTGCCTTTTTTCCAATGAGGCTGCCTGCGATGTTTTGTGCAGAAAGGAGAAGCTGCACATAGCAAAGAGGGAAAAAGAGTTTCTTTGTCCACCAGTTGTGTAAGTGTGCTGCTTGGATTTAGATGCGGAGCCCAGTTTTCAGATTTATGCTGGCACCGGGTCCATGCAAGAGTTCCCATCACATGCCTCTGCCTCCGCATTGCCTGGAAGGATGTCTGCCTCCGCATTGCCTGGAAGGATGGTTCACGTGTGGACTCAGTGTCCACATCACGAGCGTCTATATATCCTGCTTGCCCTGTAGCTTCAAAGACTTGGGCAGCAAAGCGCCCCTACTGTGAACAAGTGGGGAATAACCCGGGAAGGGGAGGGTGTCTCCCAAATGACTTTCCATTTAAGCTAGACAAAGGACCCGATAAGATTTTTCTAAAAAAAGCAAAAAGGATGGGAGAAAATACCCCCCACCCACACTAGTTGGATATCCTCCTTTGCAGTCGAAAAGGGATTTTCAGGACTTTTGTTCCAGCCTAGTCACCTCTGAACGTCTTCCTCCCTTCAGCATTAAAAGCTAAACCTGCACCGACACCCTGTGTCCTCCCCTCCCTTCTGCTTTCCTTTTACTTAAAGGATGGGAGCTGAGCAGTTTTTTAAGACCTGCAAAAGCAGAGCGAGAGAGGGAGCACCGTCCCTTCCGATGATTAACCTGGTTTAACTTTTTTTCCTACGGGATTGCATTCCCTGCGGGACGACTTCCTTTGCCTAGTTAGCAGATGGAAGGGTTGCCTCTGTATACAGTAGTTCAAATGGTGGAACACGTGCTTGCTTAGCCAGAGCCTTCCAAGCTGTATTCCCTTCACTGACTTCTGCTTGTCACTCCCAGCGCCTTTATATACGAACGATGCTTATCACCCTAGCGACGCAACTCCTATCTCAGGCACACGCAGCACTAAAGTGTAGCTAGTGCAGCGCTATCACTGAAATGATATATCTATATATATGCAAAATCCCCGCACACCTGGTTCTGGGCTTATAACGCAGTTTCCCCTGCGTCAGAAAGGGAATCATGCAGGGATGCGTTTTGACCCTCCAAAGAAATAACCACCTACCTGAATTTTGCAGAGACATCCGCCCTTTTTGCTGAGGTACTCTGTCCTGGGCACCTTCCGGAGGATGCGTGGCTTCGGTGCCCACTACCGCATTCACACTCGCAAAGACCAACGCCAGGGTCACCAATTTCCGTAAGCACTCCGCACACATGGTCCTCGTGTGTACCCGAACCACGCCGACTTGGAGGCCGCCAAGCCCCCCTCTCCCTCCCCTCTCGGCTTCTCTTGAAGGAAAAGACCAAGAATCTCCTACCGTCCCAACTACGCAGAGACCCGCGCGAAGCCAACGGCGCTGACAGAAGTAGTCGAAGTGGCCCGGAAAGGCAACGGATGGCTCCTCAAATACGTCTCAAAGCTCGGGTGTCACTTGAATGAAGGAGTCCAGCAGATGTTGTCCGCCAACCCCGAGCCTCTATTTCACTCTGACACCACGCTCGTGGGCGTGGCCTCCCCCCAAAGGATTACTACGCACTCCAGGGAGCCGCGGTTATATAGCTCGGGATGCGAAGTTGCTGCATCGAACCTGCAGGTTGCAAAAGCCGAGCAGCGGCGGTGGCGTTTAAGTAGGGCTTAAAAGTAGGGCAAAGCCGAGGGCTTTGCATTGAATGCAAGATCGGCGGGAAAAGCCACGCTATTGCAGTGGAAGAGAACAGGATTTGGAGTGATTTAAATCTCCCCTCCCTTTTATTTAGTGTACCACCACCACCCGTACGTAAGCAGAATACTGTATACTATATATATAGTATTCGATGCTAGCAAAACAAAAAAAAAACCACGACAAGGTAGTTCTGGAGAAATTTCTTTAGGTAAATGGAATATTCTCGTCTTGTGCAACAGCACACTGAATTGGTACGAGTAGCAAAAAGCGGGACCTGGGGGGTAGGTTGCGAAGGTCCAATTTCGAACAAGATAGCAAGAGAAGCCCAAAGCATTTGCAATCTGCTCTGAAAAGTGGATGGGAAAGACGGCCGGGGTTTGATTCGAGAAAGATTCTGGATCTTTTTCTCGAATTCCCAGAGGACTGTGAAACGCGCGCGCGCAATACTCGTGCACGCCTAGGTTTATGATAACGAGCAGCTTTTCGATGATCTGGATTCATTTTCTTTACAACTTTTTAAAGTTTGCAGCAGGAGCCGTTTCTAACTGCCTACGTAACTTCTGCTCCTTTTCCCTGAAACGGCGAGAGGATTTGTGCCTTTTTTTGCTTAATGTTAAAATAAAGATGGACAATGTTCCGGTGGGTGGGGGTTTGCGCCACATTGAGCCTTCTCCACCCCCGATCTTACAGCTCTCTCTCGAGGGTCACGAGGATTTCAATTTGCAGGCCTGCAGATTACTTTTGGGGAGGGGTGACGGGAACAGAAGAAACCCTTTCTTCTGTAACCCCACCGCAGTCGTTGCACCATCTGTTTTATACTCACGGATTTGCTTTAAAAAAAAAAGTCCTGTCCTCCTTCCTCCCCCTCCCCAGCCGGGTTTCAAGCAATTGAAACCTAAAGGACGCGGGTGAAGTGGGTCGTTCCCCCCCCCCCACACACACCTCGGATTCTCGGCCGAAAGCAAAAACTTTCCGGGCTGAGTCATCCGGCGCGCCGCTAAAGTGCAAAGGAATCGGTAGCATCGAGTCGAATCAAGCGACCCACCCACCTCCCCCGTTTGCTTAAAGGAGAGGAAGGCGGGAAAAGCAGGTGGCGGCCTGGATGGGCTCGCGGGGGTGGGGTGGCGCGCGCGCGCCTTTTTAACCCTCTCCCGCCTTTCCTGCGTGGAAGCTGCGGCAACCGACTTGGGGAATTTCATCAGGCGCGCCACCAACTTCTGGCCTCCAGCGCTGCGCTGCGAAGGGAAAGGCGACGCGGACTCCCCGGGCCTGTCTGGCTAGTGCGAGCCGAAGAGGAGGGCTTGGTCCCGGCGCTCTAGGTTAAGGGCCGGCCCAAGCTGACTTCCCGGAGGAGGGGCGGCGCAGCGTATGGAGGAATGTCTTCAGCTGCTGCCGCCGCGGTTCTCCTGCTCCCAGCTGTCAAAATGCAGTTGAGAGAATCCACTCACACCTCCGGCAAGCAAGCGGTTGTTCTGGGAGGAAGACGTGACACTGCGCAGCAGAGCCATGGAGGTCCCTTCTTCAGCTCGCCTCACCCCCCTCCCCTCCGCCTCAGCCAGCGCCAGGCATAGAAACCACGCTTCCTTTCAAGCCGCCTCCTGTACAAAGCATCACAAAGTTTCTTTGTTAAGATTTTTTTCCAGGCCCTGCGTTGTGGAGAGAAAGAGAGAAGGGGGGGGGGGGTGTAATTCAGGGGAAAATTATTTTGTGGGCTTCGGCTTTTTATTTATGATGGATCTTGGGTCATTCATTCCAGGAAGTTACCATCCCAAAGACTTTTCTCGAGGACCATTAAAAGCTGAAAAATTATTGTTGTATGCCACAAGCCAGAGACACTCAGAACAAACAACCTGCAGAGCGCAACATTTAATTTAAAGCTAGAATAGAATTTTTAAGACACTTATGAATGCTAGTAAAGATGTATTTTTTGCATATGGGGAGGGGGGTATTAAAAATAAAATTGGACTGCCACCCCTGAAAAAGTCCTGTGTTCAATAGATTAACATGCTACCACATTCTACTATATTTCCCCAGTCACAGGTATGCAGGGCTGAATTGAAAAAAAAAAGATTATTTTGAGAAAAGATGGAGTATTTACAGGGAAGAGTCACCAGAATGAAGGTGAAGTTTACTACAAAATGCTCATCAGTAGTTTACTCTGCTAAGTACATTTAAGTATGGATTCATTTACAACTTGGTGCTTTCACCTGAAAACACAAAGACCTTGCATTGCTCTTGAATTAAAATGCTGTTGAGTGGGTACCAAATAATGCCAGCATGAAATTGGATCTCCCATTGTGTCCTTTGGTCACTGCCTTTGCTAAATCACTGACAAATGGTATCTTGATTCCACCTATACGTCCACTATCATCAAGGTGATTCCGTATCCTTTCAACACACAGGATGGCTCATGGCTATTTCCGTGCTGTCTTTCAATTCAGCTCTCTTTCTGGGCCTTTGCCCACTACTGAAAAAAGGAGGGTATTCCTCATGCATGACTAACTGTGTATAAACATGCACCAACAACATATTTTTCCTTTCTTGTCTCCTGATGTTGCTTTGATCTGAGGTGAAATGGTTTTAAATTGTCTAGCTATAACTGATGTTAAAGTAATGGTTTTCCCCTCAAGCTAATGGCATCTAACAGTAGCCATAATTTGTCTAAAATCTTTTATACGTCACCATTTTGAAAATTAAGTCAGATAATGAATAGTGGATGTGATCAAAACAGCTGATAGTGGATGTTTCAGGTTAATGTTGGAGTTCTCCTTAACTTTTCTTACATTAACATGTGTAGGTAGCCCTCTACTTATGACCACAATTGAGCCCGAAATTTTTATTGTTAAGTGAGACATTTAGTGAGTTTTGCCCCATTTTATGATCTTTCTTGCCAGTTGTTAAGTGAATCACTTCAGTTGATAAATTAGTAACCCGGTTGTTAAGTGAATCTGGCTTCCCCATTGACTTTCTTTGTCAGAAGGTTACAAAAGGTGATCACATGACCCTGGAACACTGCAACCATCATAAAAATAAGTTAGTTGCCAAGCACTTGAATTTTGATCACACGATCATGGGGATGCTGCAAAGGTCATAACTGAAAACTAATCATCAGTGCTGTGGTAACTTTGAACATCACTAAATGAGCTGTTTGTAAGTCGAGGATTACCTGTAGTTGACTCCAAAAAAGCTAAACCCAGTGCTGATAACCTGCCAGAATTGTGTGATAATGCCAGAGTGCTTAGTGCACAGAACTGTAAGTACTTTAACTCTGTGGCCCTTTTGTTTTTGTGCAGGCCTAAAGGAACAAAGGACTTCAATGATATCCCACCCACCCAGCCCCGTTGCCTCGGAAG
>JANHFP010007035.1:0-10764 GCA_032468135.1 Calamaria suluensis
AGCTCTGATGTGCATGCGGGTGCTGGCCAGCTGATTTTCAGGCCTTCCAGGCCCACCAGAAGTTGGGAAAGAGGCTGTTTGCAGCCTCTGGAGGGCCTGGGGGTGCGGGGAAGGCCCGTTTTTCACTCTCCCCAGGCTCCAGATCCTTTCTAGGGAGGGTGGGATAAATTGAATTATGAGTGTGGGCACACAGACATGCAACCCCCCCAGGCACCCTCCATTTTTGGCACGTGATGGCAAAAAGGTTAGTCATCACTGGGCTAGCTCCTAAATATACAGAAAGTCTTGAGAAAAGTTCTTTCAAAGTTCACCCAAGTGTTCTCCTTCTCGGCCTCATATCACAGAGCAAACATGCACAGTTACACACACCTCATGGTGCATACACCTCATGGTGTGCATGTTTGCTAACACACATTAAGGTCTAGAAGGAGGAAGCCCATATTCAGGGGCTAGCCTGACTCTTCCAACAATGAGTTTGGTGGAAAGCACACACAGGTGCAAGAGCATGTAATGTTGGCTGCTGTGTGGAGAGTGCCTTGGCTTCCCCTCTTGCTCTTCACAGTCGGCCTGAGCTGAGCTGGAAAAAGCTGCTTGAGTCATCACCAGGTTCTTCGTACATATGGACCCCATTGGACTTGTAAGGCAATGGGATGTGTATGTGAGAATAATATGGTGGCGACCAACATGGCGACCGGGGCAAGCAAGCGGCGACTAGTGGACCAGTTCAGGGGCATAGCCAGTGAGCCATTGCTACCACTTCTGTGACCTTCACCAAATTTCCACCAATGGTATATGTGAACCAATGTGAACCGGTAGCAACCCACTACTGATGTGAAGCTGCATGAGTCATACACGTGGCTAAGATTAACCACCTCTCTACATTTTATCTATTCTAATAAATTGTAGTAATGTTACAATAGACGGCAGAGATCAGTGAAGAGCACTGATATTTCAAAGTAAGAGGGGTAAATGGTAAAAATCAGGTATTAAACAAAAGAAAAATAGACATGCATGTGTGTTTGTGTGTATAGTTTAGAATAGAATTCTCCAGGTTGATGGTGCTTTTCAGTGTCCAATCTGACTTGGGTAAAAATTCTCTTTTAAATAGAAGATAACTTTTGTCTACAAGCAAGCATATCTTTAAAACTCATAATATCACTTCACAATTATGGCAAGCACTAAATTTGTAACAGCATGAAGCCTATTAGGGAAGCTTGGTTCTATTGTTTTAATATTTTTAGACAATAATTACACTGAATATTATAAAAATCAAAGTCTATTTTACTAATTAGCTATTTCTCTTATAAAAATGGATGGTCTACTCCAATTTAGTAATTTTGAGATACATGGCAGAAAAAATATATAACTGAGATTAAATCTACTTGTAAATGAACAAAATCTTATAACTCTTCATGATTTAAGTGGAACATTTAATTTTGGTCATTGTATTCCCATGACAAATAATACTCCAGATTTCCTTTCTCCCCCTCCCCCCTTTATCTCTGCCACCTACATATTTACTGGCAGAACATGGGCTTGTTCATTGTTTTCCAATACTTCAGATTATTTTGTAAGTAAGAAAAACATCAAACAAATAGATTTTAAAGGGCTCCATGACTTTTCTAAATAATCCAGATTTATCTGTTACAACTGTTGAGAAAGTGGGTATCTCCTAATTAAAACCATCTGTCCTAACTGTTATGGATGAGACCTATAAATGACAAAAGTCAATCAGTTTGAAGTTTTCAAGAGGAATTGGATTCAAGTCCCAAAATTTCCAGCCTGCATGAATTATTGTAGAAAACACATTTGGAGGGCATCAGCTATCACATACCTCTCTTATGCATAATTGTGCTTGTGACCAACAACTAATTAGACTGTTTGCAATCTAATACTTTAAAGTTGTATGGGCAGCAGTGCACAAAATTTAGGGCTTGCATGATTTCCTCTTGACTTTAGAACAAAAGGGGAGCATGGCAGAGAAAAGTATGGGAATGAGGCCTAAGTATTAATGTGCCCTGACTATTCCAACAAATGTCAAATCTGTTCACAGCAGGAGTCTAAATCTTAAATCATCATGAATGGCATACAAGGACAGTGTCATTAACCCAAATGTTACAGCAGTGAAATATTGACGCCAAATGAAAATGAAAAGCATCACAGCATGTAGTTAAACATAAATACATTTATTAAATTAAGCAACTTTATTGCAAAAAAAAGCCAGCTTTTTTGCCAATTCACTGTGGTGCTTTGGTGATGACTATGCAGTCATCAATATAAACTTGGGGTTGCTTTTAAATTGGGGTTGCTTTTCACACTACCTTATACATTTACAAATAACTGTAGACTGTATCACAACAAACTGTAAAATGTATCACAACAAAAAAGGTTTTGCCCTTTTGTATTTACATCTCTTATTCAAATATGTAAGGGGCAGAAGCCTCTGTAAGAGAGGGTCAAAGAAAGGCAAGTATTAAAAGAAAGAAGTGCTCTTTTTATCATCTACATGAAGCTGCTGGGTAAACTCATCCATCATTGGGAGTTATGTGCGGACTCCAGAGCCTCCAGAGTTAGACATCAGAGAGTCAGAGGAACAGGGGAAGCCTGTTCCTAGTGCATGTATGTGCAGAGCTGCCAGAAAGCAAAAACAGTTATAACAAAAGGGACAACTTGGGAGCAAGGCTTGGAGATGATTGGCCCCTCCCATAAGACATAAAGGAAGAACAAAGGCACGTGGGCCTTTGCAGGAAGCAATATCGTAGATGGTGTCCATTGGTACTTTGAAATTCTGTTTTTGACTGTGTTTCTGTGTGGCCTTGCCAAGATAATTGCCAATTAGGTCTTTGGCAGCATGTCAAAGAAGATAAAGGTCCACCTTATCCAAAGGACTGTGGCAGACTTCTGTTGGACTGTTTATAATTTCTTGGTGATTCAACAAGTGCTATGAATGAAAGAAGTTCACAGCTGTTAAAATAAAAAGGGGGTTTTGGGATTAATTGTATGTTTTTTACTATATCAGGAAGCCTAGGTCAGAACAAATATGGTATATTTAATACTATATATTAAATCAATAACACCATATTAAATTGTTTAATATTATATTAAAATATTTAATACTACACATACACATCATTTGTAGGACAAGGAAAATGGATCACATGGGACTTCTACCACTATTATCTCTGCCACTAAAGTTCCTTTTAAACCATTGATTTAAAACTCCAATTTCTGTTTTTCCTAGTTTTACAGAAAAGTTCTGTTTGAACAGAAGAAACTGAAAATCAGAAGCAACTTATCAGTTCCATGATATAATGGAAATTGTGAATTCATACAGAGTCATTTAGAAGGTTTCTCAAACTTCTTTTTTAAATGAATGGATGTAAAAACCAATCCCAAGCCTTTTTTTAGGTAGATGTTGCATGAAGGGCTGAATTCGAGTTTGCAAAATCTTACCACAAGGTAATATTTTCTCCATATGTGCACAAGTAACTGTGAGCCAGCTAAACAGCACTTTAAAAGGCAAGCTGCTCTGTCAGAATCTGAAATGTGTTTCTCAGACTGGATCAACTGCATGGTTACAATTCCTGGCTAAGAAAATAGAACTGAAAAATAGATCCAGTCCAGGAAAAAAAGGTCATGGAAAAATCCTTAGAGCCATCAGTGGTAAACACAGCATAATGTGATGTTTTGACCAATAAGCTATGAAAGGGAGTATCAATGAATACTATTCGTTTATCTGATGCATTTTTACATGGTGGCTTGAACACATGAGTAGAAATGTTTGAAATAAAAAAAGGTTGTCTAAACTGATAGAAAGACTTAATGACATATATTTTCCTACTGGCCATATTTCTCCACTTTCATCAAAGGACAGTTTTAGACTTGGAGCACTACATAAAAGTTCCTTTTCTTTAGACAAATTATTAGTCCCCCTTATAGACCATGATTACAATTTATAATTACGTGTTTCTCCTACATTTTATGTACTTAAACTAAAACTGTCTTAAAATAAACATTACTGACACATCATTCATAGATTGAAAATAAATTTTGCATTCCTGGCCTTTGTAAATACAGCTTTTAAATGAGACAGGCAATAAAAAACATTTACTGCACATTTCACAAATAATGTACTGCATTTTCCAAGCATATGCTTTCTCTTTTTTACTTTCTTGTTTTTTTCCAATCTATATGCTACATACTATGTCAAATTTTCTTATATGAGCAATAAAGGAATAATTTTAAAAGGTTAATTTCTCCTTTCCAATCTTTCTTGTAATTTCTTTTCTCTGAAAATACATAGTTCAATGAAACAATAGTAAAATATTTTTGAAAGTTTCAATTTTCTTTTAAACCAGAACTTCCCTTTATGGTTAATGCTGGTTCTTTCTTTAAATATAATATGGACTCTCAGAGCATTGAACTCTTGACTTTATTTCCTATAGGGAAATTCAGGGATTCCCAACCCGGGAACCCTACTCACACCATCTGGAAGTGTGAGACGATATTCCAGGAAGTGAGAAAACCTGGGTTTAGAAGTTTCAGAATTACAATACATTATATATGCATCTAATTATTTACTTTTTAAGTGGTACGAGAATATATCAGAAGCGTTCTAGGGGTGCGAGGTATAGAAAAGGTTGGGAACTAGTATAATGCACCTAACATTAATATCTGTCAGATAAACTAAGCAGTAGGCCTATTCTTGCAATCCTAAACATGATCATATTCTTTTAAAAAGACAAATGGAAATTATCTGATATAGAATGTATTAGTAACTGTCGACTAGTAGGCTACTTTTAAAAATGATCAAGAAAAATAATGAAGCATAATTTGCTTGAGTATTTGCCTCAACAACAGATAGTGGTCACAGAGTTTTATGTTGACTATTTTATAAAAATGGAGATTCTGCCATAAATCAAGCTTATCCATCACATAAAAATACTCCTTTTCAATGGCAATTTTAGTGCGATTTGTATAAAGGGAAAGATTTATTCATCTTTCTGTGATTATATGAAGTAGGGTTCACAACAGCATTTCAGTGATCACCAGCACTTTTGACATACTGTACATTTGAGAAAATAACTAACTAAATACTAAAAGAAAATAGGCCTTAAGACTATAATTAATGGTGTCCTATCTTCTTTTTTTTATCTTAGTCAATTTTAGAGTCTTGTATTTTTGGCCACTATTCAATGTTGTGTATGGGTAAACTGCATGCAGATATATCTGAGTAATTATGGTTGGCAGTTCCTATATCCTAGAGGCACTAATTCTTGCAGATGGAAATAATTCCCAGCCTATGCAAGTAGTCCAACATAGTTACATTTCAGTTATATCATTAAACTCCATTAATTACATGTATTCAGTAGCATAATGAAATGCTGGTTTTAATTATTTTTAGCTCTTAAAATACTGTAGCCACATATTTATTGATCAAAATCAATATGTTTTCACCGACCATAGCTTTTCATAAATAATGCCAAACCACAAATCATAATTGTTTGGCATGTATTAGTCAAACCATATACATATAATTATCCATGAACTACTCTCAACATTTGTAAATTCCATGGGCTCTTTTGAATTTGATAGGTGTAATGAATGGTCTCACTGGATACTATCTATGATATAAATGGATATCTATAATCTTCCATTATCAATATTTCTTTTTCCTACTAAAATGCAGCTACTTCAGCTTACACAGATACTCATCTAGTATTCTTTGGTGTTCATTTTTTAAAAAAGCTTTTTCACATTCTTGAAACAACTTTCTTTGTAATAGGGATTTGCTGGCTGAGATTCAGAGTTTATTTGAAACAGAGGGACATATTCTGAATTGAGTTCTGCTTCTGTTAGCAGAAGATAGAAAGTAAATATCACTGCACAGTGATTTGTATCACTTGTGATATTAGAACATTGGTAGAGGAAATGCTACAGTGATGGGGAAAAGACTAAATTATCTCCATTCTTTCTATTTCTTGTAGGATCTTTGATTAGATGTTGGTCCTATCTTTGGACAGAAGAAGGCCTTTTGTTGATTGAAGGCTTGTAACAATCTAAGCCACTTTTAGGATAACAGGTGGAAAGTTATCTGAGTTTTCATATACCATACTTTCTCTTAATGTTTAATATCATATAGTGTGCATTATACTAATCCAAAGTGTTACAAGTGTAGACAATCCAGAAAGGCCATAGCTAACTTATTGCCTAGAATAGTGAAAACATTTCCACCTTGCATTAGGGTGGGTCCAAGATAACCAATAAACAAATTATTTAAGACAGGAATGTGTAAAAATTGTGTCTATGAACTTACCACTGCCTTCATGTAGCAGAAGAAAAAAGATATTAAATATTTAGTAAGTTTTAAGCTTTAACTATAATATTTTAAATTAAATTAAATCATATCTAATAATGTTTTGTCCTTCATCTTCCACTTTGGGAAATGTATTCTGTGGCATATTATTCAAAAGGCTAAATACAATACAGGAGATAGTAATCTTCCTGTTTTTTTTTCTTTAAAATGAAATTTTGAAAGTAGCAGGACTTTTCTTGTTTGAGCAAAATTTTCTACCAGCTATGCATACTAGATCATGTGAACCTATAAGTTATAATCATTTTAGTCAATTTTTTATTTTATTCAAAAAAAGTTAAAATACAAAACTCCAAACGATTTTTTAAAAAGTGCAGAGCAAAAAAAAAAGATGTTTAAAAAGTGAATTGAGAGAAAAAAACCTATACACATATTTCCCCCTAATTGAATACTGACTGATACATTACTACAATATTAATTTCCCACCCCTTGTGAAACAAGTCCAAAAGACTTTTAAACTACTTACTCCATGTCATCTATATACTATATTAATGACAAAACAGATAACAGGAAGTAATTAAAAAGACAAGGTTAAAGTTTCAAAACCCTCTGTTAATAAATTGTTGTACTGTTACTGTAACCAAGTGATAGAAATTTTTCCCCAGCATCTTATCATCACAAATCATCACAAAAATTAATAGTAGTTTATCCTGGAACAAATATCCATGTTTGGTTTTTTTAATTCTGTCTCTTCTCAATTATTGTTTGATTAAATATAATAAATTCAATCTCCAAAATCTGTCTATCTTCCCAACAAAGTCCAGATGAAATTGTTTCCCAATTACGTGTGATAAATCAAATCCCTGATCTTCTTTGATCCTCCTAGGGATGGCCAATTTGTCATTTCTTCAGGCAGTATAATTTCTGCTTCTGTAAAAGACTGCGGTTTGAACTTCAAAGAGATATATGCAATCAAATGAGTTAATTCTAAATCTATACTTAGAATTTCTTTGTGACAGATTAATTACTCCCAAATCATATTTCTCTTGTGAATCTGATTTATTCAAATCTAGATGCACCTAAATATTTTCCACAGACATTATCGTCATCATGGGTTTTGGATGTTGTACACTGCCTCGAGTCCCATTGGTGGGAGAGGGGCAGTATCGAAATCTAATAAATAAATAAAATAAATAAATAAATAAAACTTTTAAAAAAACTTTCAACCAAAGTTTGAATATTGCTTTTTTCAGCCAGCTTGTTTATCTGTAATCTGATACATTGTTAAGGTGTGTGAGTTAGCCAGAGAATAAAGAACACTGAAGCAGAGTGAAGAAATGAATTAAAAGGACAGGGAAGATATTGTCTCAATATTTTTGATCCAAAGTTAAAAGAAAAATAAAAAAAATAATAAGTTCCAAATATTTTACAAATTAACAAAGCACAAAAACCGTGTAGTGAAAGTCCAATATTGATATAAATCAAATAAAAGCACTTCACCATCCAAAACATGCTGCATTTCCCTACAGAAAAGCAAAAATTATGCAAGACAATAACATAAATCAAAGAAAAAAGAGATAAAGTTCAGCGGGTGGTTAGAGTAAATCAGTCTTCAGCCAACTGGTCATCTTTTAAAGGCAAAAATCAAAATAAAACAATAAATTCAAAAGTGACAATTGAAAGCCAGGAATGCATAGAAGAAGGAACTATTGAAAAGGAGATGGATTTGCCCAATCTTCAAGACTGTTCTTCTCAGATAGGTCAAAAGCCATTTTGGGTCATTCCTAAGTATTCCCATTCAAATCCAGAGAGCAGCACTGTCAGAAGACAAACTTCAGCAGCAAAATCTGCAGATGATTGGCCGGAAAAAGAAAAATTCTTACAATTCAGCAGCCATCTTGGAGAGGACTCACCTTATATGTAATTTTTAAATTTAATGAGATGTTTCATGACATTTTAGGTTAAGAAAAGAAAAACTGCTACATTTGTTTGGCCATTTTTCTTAAAAGGCATTATTATATTAGGATCATGACAAAACTTTATATTCTTAAATTATGACAGTATCACTCCATTACATTTACATCTTTTCATAGTTTTCTATTATTCTCTTTAGAGACTTCTGGGAAAGATGGTGACAGATCAGCTGCTTCTACAGTAGAACCTAAATTAATTCTGATTTTCTCCAAATTACCAGGGGCGAAAAATTAATAAATCTATTAAATCAATTCAATCTTGAAAAACAAAATAAATAAATAAAAACCTGAAACTGAATCGGTTTTGACATGTTAATTTCACTCTAAGGAGCAATGCAGTCATTTTCAGATATTGGCTTGATCTTAGTGTCATCAGAAGGAGCAAAGAAGAAGCGGCCATCATCCCAGCTGCATGCATTGCAATCTCCACAATGGCTGAAGGCATCAGTCATCTCTGTGAAAAAAGCAAATATGCTGCAAAAAAAAGAAAGAACTTTAATACTAAATTATAGCCATCCTAGAGATGCTGACTATGAGTTTTGCATATGCCTGGCTCATAACTAAAAGTTCACAGAGACATTGCTGCAAAAGTTCAAAGCATAAGTTATAGTCATGCTGCAAAACTGATTTTCACATGAAGATGTGCCTGCAAGAAATTGCTACATTTATCTATCTATTCGTTCATTTATTGTTATTTTAAAAAAAAGAAATGAGCGTTGAGAAAGACATGCTTACATACTAAATTGCTATTTATGTGTGGATTAAATGGCATTTTCAGCATTCTATTTAATGGCATTCCAAACTTACAGTTTTAAGATTTATGGCCCTATACAACTTATTTTATCATCTGTCAAGGAAAATGAGCTCCTTCCCTTCTCTTATTAATCCAGTCCTATTGGTATGTTATTCCACAATATTTAAACCATATGCAGTTTGCCATATTTTTCATTCCAGTGTGCTTTTGCCCAAGAGCTGCTTTCAATAAGAACTGTTGCTTCAAATGTCACCCTATTGCAGCTTTGAGTGCAAGGTCTCATGTTACCTAGGGCATCCGTATAGCCTTTTAAATTTGGATCACAAAGGAAGGGTACAATTATATATGCATTGTTTTTTTAAAAAAATAAAATTAGAATGATTTAGTGAAGACATGCCAAACTTACTTTTTTCCCCCAGTTGTATTCAACTCCCAGACTTCATTTCCAAGCTCTAGCTGTTATTTGCTGTAAGAACAGATATACTAAATCTATGGATTAGCTTACTCACTAAAATATACATCTGGAAAATTATGTGAACATAGCCTCTGGAAGAATATTGAATTAAACAGGATTTGATTTTGTCCACTAATATTTTCAGGTAATTCAAGTTATTCAAAGAAGCATAGCAATATGCATCAGTTTATGACATCAATGCTTGCATGGGGAAAATCCTGGTTCATCAAAAAGCACTCCTGGCTAAGAGAATAATTAATAGATAATTAAACTGAATAGAGCATAATAACAGGATCAGTCTATTTAGGTGCAGGGATTTACAGGAATAGACCAGCTAGGTATTGAAATCAGTTCCAGTGTTTAAACATCACAGAATGACATCATTAGGTTGTTTTAATGTGTTCTTTTTGGCAGTTTTCCAATGAGGTTATATGAAGTTACTGTATTCAGGGATGAATGAAGCCATGGTCCATAATAATTCATTAACAAATTATTGGAAACTCAGTGATATGATTTATTATTACTGAAGTTTGTTTGTTGCATATATTTACCTGTCTTTTATATAGGATCAGTGACTAAGAGAAAACTTGATTTGACTTTGACTTTAACATGTAAAGATTTAAAGATCTGTCAGTCATTGCATGCTAGGTATCATCGTTATCAGTGTGATCTAGATTTTTCAGCCAAGGAAAGTATCTTTATCTGAACTTCTTGGATGATTGGAATCAAGGAAAAAGAAGATTTGTTTGCAATTTGAGTTATGGATTTCAATATTCTTTGTATGCTTTGTTTCCTTCCCTGCAATTATTTGCTTTTTAAGTAACACCCCTTGTCATATGTATCTGATGGAAAAGAGATACTCATATTTGAAAACCCTGTGCTTTTGATAAACTTCTGATTATAAGAACGAGGCTATCACATTTCAAATGAAAAACTACTAGAGGACAGAAAATACAAAACCCTTTTAAGGGGTTTTTGAAGCCCATATCTGGTAGTTCTTGTAGTTCAAGGATACTTCCTTTAGCAATAGTTATCTGCATCTGTCCCCAAACCATAAAAAAATAAAATATTCTAGATAAAAAGCAAAATGATGCTGTCGAAGCAATGATGCTGTCGAAGCGATGTCCCGGTGTCTGGAAACGGTAAGGGTCTGGATGGGCGAAAACAGGTTGAGACTCAACCCTTCCAAGACGGAGTGGCTGTGGTTCCCGGCGCCTCGGTTCAGCCGGATTATTCCAACTCTGGCTATCGGGGACGAAAATCTATCCCC
>JANHFP010007035.1:20778-31891 GCA_032468135.1 Calamaria suluensis
TGGCTGTACACCGCCCCGAGTCCGCGAGGAGAGGGGCGGTATATAAATGTAATAAATTAAATTAAATTAATTAAATTACATCTATTCATCTCCACTCCCTGCATTTATCCGCAGAGCTTGGGTAGAGCTTCACTAGCAGCGGTGGCTCTTCCTTACCAAGGATTGGCCCACAGATTTCCACTGCTCTCCTCTCCTCTGCCTTCTGCAATCTGTGTGCCAGGCACTGGACCCAGCTGTTCCTCCACTTCATTAGCCAGCTCCAGACTTTGGGGCTATTGACTCTCCATCTGAGGGCTGACAGATGGCCCAGGCTCTGCCTCTATCTCTCTCTGCCAGCTCCATTCCCTCCCTCCCCCTTGGAGTTCTTAGGTTGCCTTGATGCTGACCCTGACTCACGCCTCCTCTGATTTGGTTGCTGGAGGGACTGGTGGCCAATTGGCCACAATACAGCTGATTTCATAATACAAGTTGTTATCTGTGTTGCTCTGATATTGTTTTCAAGTGACTCACTGTATGTTAACTTGAATAATGTTAGTGGTGCTTGGTACCTCAGTGCATTTTAGCTTGGGTGTAGAATGAGTGAAACATCTTAGTAGAACTATCTAAAGCATGTGAATGATAGAAAAAGGTTATTATATGCAGGCTCCTTTATTATATAATGTATGATAAACCAATTTTTAGGTTGCATGATAAATTTTAATTATAATATGAAACTTAAAGACCAATAGCTGGTATTGAATAGATATATTTTAAACATTGTAGTTTTCCTGGAATAAGCACTGGTAGACAAGTGTTTGGGAATAAGTTTAGCTTGCATTAGATTTTATATGCTTGGCAAAATTTATATGCTTGGTAAAATCTCTCCGAAACCTGCTTTTCACTTTCTTTCTTGAACTGGATTATGGATCTGTAAGAATGAACCTGTATCTTTCAATATGTTTGTAGTGAACCTGCATAATCATATGCATTACATAAATGCTAATGTTTTTTTATTTATGTTCAGGTAACAGGTTTGTCACCACGATTACATGGAAAAGTTGATTTGCTGTTATTTAACCCTCCTTATGTGGTAACCCCTTCTGCTGAGGTATGGCCATATGAGATTTAAGAATACCAATTAACAATTAACCAATTATCAGTAATTTACAGCTTCTGTAAAATATCACTAGTAAAGTATCATTAATATTGGAAAAAATCAATTAGTTGGAAATTGATTTTTTCACACCCTAGCTTTTGTATTTTTAAACAGTTATTTATACATAGAACATTATCATCCTTTACTTATGCTATGCTTGTTTCTACATCTTATTTTTATATTTGTGGCTTAATCCCAATTCCATAAAAGCATAGAATATAATCATTGGATATAATTTGGAGATGAAGTAATCTATCTCCCTGACCATTGAAACAACCCACTATTCCAACATCTAACAGCTGAAGAAGAATTTTCCCAAGAAACACAGAACAAGAACTGCAGAACAATTCTTAAACATGTATAATGTCCAGTAGAAATATGCATTATTCTTCCTTATCCTGTCTTTTGAAATAACTTTGAGCAAGTCTACCCTGTTTTCTGTATAATCTTTCAACTTAATTTTCCATATTTTATTTGTTCTAGATACAAACTCATGGAATAGAGGCAGCCTGGGCTGGAGGTAAAAATGGCAGAGAGGTTATGGATAGACTCTTTCCACTTGTGTCAGACCTACTATCGGCGAGAGGATTGTTTTATTTAGTTACAATTCAAGAAAATAATCCAGGTAGCCATATCTCAATTTCTTCCTAAATAATGGGGTGGTTGTCAGGCAAAATACATTTTATAATTATGTAAAATCTTGAATTTGATTGTAGTAGATGCAGGTCCGAGCTTTATTAATTATATTACTATGGTATGTTGTTATTAACACCATCAACAAAATAACATAGATGCCCTTTCAAATGAAGAGAGAAATTATAAAATGAAATGAAGCACAGGGACAGTTTTCTGACATTCATACATTGAGCACTTATTTAACCACAAGGCTGTAGCCAGCATAGGATATTAAGATCTAAAGAAATAGGCTAACTTTCTTTTTATTATATAAAATACATGGAAATGGCCCCAGTACACTGTCATTCTCTCCCCCCCCCAAAAAAAAAATCAGTTAGGTTAGCAGTAAAGTCAGTTGTTTCTAAACTGAATGATAATCTCTTGTTTTAAATTGCAGATGAAATTATTAAAATACTGCAGGAATGTGGTTTAAATGGCAGTAAAGTAATTTCCAGACAAGCAGGGAGGGAATATCTCTCAGTTCTAAAATTCTACAAATCCTGAAGCTGGCTTCTGGAGGAATCTTCATATAGTAGACTCTTTGCTTTAAAATGCTCTTGGATTAATTTGTTATATTTAATTAAGATTAAATTCTAGCTGTTGTCAACAACTACACATTAACATATCTTAATTCAAAAATATGCATAATATTTCCTTGCGTAAAATCATTTTTTACAATAAATGTATAAAGGTGGAAAGTAAAATACTGCATAAACATTGTTACAATCCTATCATAGATAACAAGGAGATAAATTGTGGCTGTTGTCCTAAATTGCTTCTTTTTATCTTCTGAATGATGAATTTAGCAGGGAGTTAATTATCTTGTTTTTTGTTACATATTCTGGGGCTTGCAAAGTTTAGGTAAAAGTAGCTGTTTCAAGTTTGAAATAGCTTTTTCAATGTTACAAGAAATGTTTCAAGTTTAGAATACTTTTTGGTATCCTGCATTGGCTTGGTAGAAATAAGAACAAGCACCTGCACTTAAGTAAAAACAACTGTTTCAACTTTGAAATAGTTATTTCAATTTCACACTAAGTGTTTCAGGTTTAGAATATCATTAGATAGTCAGAATACTTAAAATATGATTGGAACTGTTTAAAACTTGAATGTTTAAATTCAGACTCTTTTGCACATATGGTCCCTACTATAGTACTAGCAACTGCTAGAAATTGAACTAGATGGTTCAAAATATTGTTTGCCACTACCTCAAATTCAGTATACAATTTAAGAATCAGTACCACAGATGCATATATGGGTATCCCAAGTGTGTGTATATCCCTCTCATTTTGAACCTTTAAAGCAAATTCTAATCATGATCTCTAATTGAACGAACTATGAAATTGCTCTTCATGCTGCTAAAAATCTTTCGACCTTAACAGAGCTTATGTAAATCAGAACATACTACAAAACAGCCAAAGGTCAAAAACTGTTACATATCACCCATTTCAACAGTTCACATTTGAATATTGCAAAGATAGGAAATAATACTAATAAATGTTCAATCAGTTCGAACTTTTTATTGTAAGGAAAAAAATTAAGGTTTACTGTTCAGTCCAAGTATGATGGTTTCAATTGCTTTTTTAGGCTCACTGAAGCAGAAAATTGATGTGTATCAGAAGAAAGTCTCTCGGCAAAGAGGGCAAGTGGATTTGTTGCTAGATGTAAACCATTTGTACTAGAGAAATTTAGAAAGCAAATATTAAGAATAGTCTAGCATTTACTATTTACAATTAAATACTAGGGAGTCAAGATTGAATACTTTATGGCATCTTTAAAACTATCTCTAAAGATAAATATTAAGTGCCTATTAGTAATGAAGTATATTCATGGAATAGCCTAGTAGGCTACTCCATGAAATAGTGACACTCTTTCATAAGCCATTTTCTTTTCAGCTGTGATCTACACTGAAGGTATAAAAACCCCTGAAAATAAAAACTTCTATTGCCCCTCTGAAAACAGCAAATCCGTTCAATTTAAAGGATCCTAGAATTTTCTTAAATGTTCACATGGCTACTAATAGCATTAAAGCCATATAAATTTCAGACTTGTTTTCCTTCAGAAATAATAACTAGTCAAGATACTTACCAGACAGGCTGAATGGAACTTTTTCTTGCATGTTCTACAAGCTTTTTTGGGAAGGGAATAGTTGGAGCCATGTATAACTGAGAAACAGATCATGCAGTCTTCAACACCCTCAAATCGTTTATCCACATTGTTTTTCCACAATGCTAGCCCTTCCATAATGCTTCCATTCTGTTGGGAAAACAATGTATTTCAGCTTTGTGCTGAACTATCACCATTCAGTGATTATTTTAATCCTAATTTTCCATCTTTTAAAATTTCCTGTAAATGCATGTAATATAATTCATAATGCAGTATATAATATGTACAGTAAAGTTTTTTAATGTAGTGTTGATGTGTTGAAAAATCAGTTTGACCTACTATATACATTCCTGGGATATTGTTGCAGCAATAATATTGGAGATCAGTTGTGTGATCCAGGAAGAATGCAACTGCTTTATAAACTGTCCAACAAGTACTGCTTCGAGTCCCAGATTTATTTTTTTTACCTTTCAAGTAGTTCAGGTACCTGTTATTTAGGGCAGATCTAATTCATATGACCAGAGTCAAGACTATATGAAAAAGTACCTGATGAGTGAGGTAAGTGCTAAGCTGGAGCATCCAATTGCGCCATTGCTGAACTGCTACACCAACCCTTTTCCCGCTCTCTACAGCTATGGAGCCCAAAGGATAATTTGGGGGAAGCTGTATGATCAGTTCAATGAATATATCATCAACTGAGTAAGTAGCAATGACTTCTCGAGTGGCAGATCGAGCTTTTACCTGTAACACAAAAATGTTAAAAGTTATTATAGCAACAATATTTCAATCCTATTTTCAAGACCTAGCTTAATGACCCTAACTGGGACAGAAATTTCCATCACTAAGCGAAGTAATTAGGTGAACCATCACATGATCCTACCTTTTAGTGATGGCAGTTCCAGTTAAAATAACTGGACATGGGTCTCCTTTCATTTTTGCTGCCTGCCTCACCTCCACTTCAACTCCATATGTCTGTTCCCCACCCCATCTCTGTTCTTTTGGTTGCCCTGAGACCTATCCCACTGCCACTGACTTTTGCTATTTCCCTTCTGCCCAGCTGAGGGAGTTGTTAACCCTTGTGCTGCTTTCTTAAAACTTTACAAGACTTCATGGAGGCCATGCAAGACTCAACTGCCCTGACTGGGCGTGCCTTGGCAGCAGCAGGCAGAGGAAGAAAAATATGGCAAAGGTTGGCAGGAGCAGGTGGGAATGCAGCACAACTAAAAGGGCAGAGACAGAAGAGAAAGGCAAGAGCAGTTGAAATGTACACTGCAGTCATAAGGTGTGCTGCAAGTCACTGAATATTGATCGTATGACCGTGAGGGCACTGCAATGGATATAACTCCAAGGACCAGTCATATTTACCATTAATTCAGTGTTGTCATAACTTTGAAGAGTTTCTGGATAAATGCTTTAAGTGAGAACAACCTGTACACAATTTCTTTTTCAAATTTTATTTTTAAGCAACAATGAAAACTATGTTTATAATAGTATAGCACAGTGAACATCTTTCCTCCTAAAGATGTTCAAATTGGGTTAAATAAGGCTGAATTAGTATTAATAGATACTGTGGTCCTAAAAGATAAGACCGAGTCTTATTTTCTTTTAGACTTGAAAATAAGCAGTTGGGTTTGTATTCGAAGCAGGCTTACTTTTTTTGAGGTGCAACGGCAGTGGTGGGTTTCTACCGGTTCACCCTGGTAGTGGTGGCGGGAGGCTCCATCCACCCACCCAGACATCAACGCAGATGCTCTGCGCGTGTGCAGAAGCATCACGCATGAACGAAGCAAGCGCAGATACACGCACACTCAGTTCTTAACCAGTAGCGAAGGTAAGTGAAAACCACTACTGTGCAGCAGGTCAGATTTGCTGAGCTGGATGCGCCATGGACGCAACATCTCCATTCTGAACCTTCAGCGTTTGGAATGGAAGCATTTTGGCGAACTGGAAGAAAATGGGGAGGAGGATTTTCCTGCCTGCCATCCTTCCCTCAGCCTGTCCTGAGCTTGAGGAATGAGTAATAGGCAGGAAAATTCCCCTCCCCATTTTCCTCCTGTTCACCAAAAAGCCTCCATTCTGAACTTTCAGAGGGAAAAAGCAAAGCAGCTGGCCATGGAGCTGCCGGCTTTGAGGAAACTGCCCAAGAAGCAGAAGCACTGCGCCCAGAAAGAGCAAAAGCGGTGTTTGCCCTGCCCCAAGGGGCCAGCGGGCTGCAGTTGCCCCACACCCACTACCACCCGTGCTGGCCATGCCCATTTCCCTGCTTATTTTCGGCACAGGGATTAGTCCCATGCCCAAAAATTAAGGTTGGGCTTATTGGGGTGGGTCATGTTTTCACAGAGAAAACACAATGGAGAAAAACGACTCTTCCACAGAGGAGTAAAATTGCCTTCCACAAAACTAGTGCCCAGTGCCAACAAGTTTGGGGACTGCTGTTCTAAGGCATTTTTTTTCAATTTAGCAGTGTGAACAACTTAGGTACTTAGAACAGAAATGCTTCATAGAAGAATTGCAGATTTCACTGTTTTTTGAGAGCAGCCCTAACATCACCTCAGTACTTCCAATCAACTCTCAAAAAACATGTCACTGTATTTAATCAAGCATACCACACAATGAAATGCACACAAATACATACAGACAGTGAGATAATAAAAACATGATACAAACCGTCATGCCATTAAACAACTGGTTACTGGTCTGTACAGAAGATATTTCTTGGGAAGACAGTATACCACTAACATATTTGCTTGTAAATTTATCTACGATGTTGAAGACTCGCTTCTCACAGCTGTTCCACCAAAGACGAACCATAGCTGGCAAATCTTTTAAGGTCATACAATAGACAGTGCAAGCCAAATGTGGAATGTGTGAGGACATGGCTAGTGTGTCTATAGGACAAATGGAAAAAAATAGAAATAAAGCCAGTTTAAAAAGTGCTGGAGTTTCATGCTTTCAATTACAGTATTTACATTTCTTAGGAGTAGGAGTTGAATTACTAAATTCACTAGAGATTATTCTAAGCTAAGGATAGAGAATTGCTTTCAAAATTATTTTAATTCCAAGATGCCTAGATGCCAAACCTATTACATGACAGAAAACTTTTTCCCTCTTTTCTCAAAATGGTATATACATCCCCATGGTCATGCTGACTGAAAATTCTGGGAATTCCAACACATTTTGAGGTACCCTGTTACTGCACATATTAAGAATTCTGACTTATTCCTACGTTAGAGGCAGTGAAATGCCTCACAATCATTCACAGACAGCTTTGGCAATAATCCCAAATTTCTCTTTGAACATGGGATGGTGACCATATAGAAGCATGCAGAGATTCTTTCAGCTTGGAATTTGAAAGAAAAAAAATCTTATGAAAACATGCAGGGGATTGGCAAGTCAGAAACTATTTTAATGGACCTATTCAGCACAGAGTGTTAGCCATTTTGTGCTGATTGTTCATGTATTACTGCAATATAAAATAAGGATATTTTAGGAGGTATTTGGTCTGCCATTAAACCACCTGAAAATAGGGCAACATTTTAGAGGACAACCTGGAGGAGCCCTAATAAAAACATTCTCTTAAATAATGAAATATAGAAAAATTAAGAATATTTTGACTTGCCTTTGATGTTTAAATTGAGTTCTTCATTAAAATATGTTTTTACATCTTTATTTGAAAGTTCTGATGTTGATCCAGGAAAAGTTGGGTTTTCTGGCATAAGCCTGAACAAGTGGTATAATAGTTTATTCAGACTCTTAGTTCTTCGAAGGTATTGTGAATAAAGAGCTCGAAGCTGGAGGAAAAATAATATGTAAAATAATTCACATGAATTCTGAAACATTTTAATAAGATACGTATTCTTACTGGAAAATACTCCTAAAGCCCCTGCATCAATAGACGTTAAAGTAAATGGATTAGAGAAAGGTTCATTTAAAAGTATGTTTTCATTTTATTTCTATTCTCAGCGTCTAGTGAACCCTTGTGGCCCCTGTAGAAAGGCCCATGCAAAAAGCACTACATGATATTAGAGAACATTGGTAGGATTCTATTCCTGACAACAGGTAAAACTGTCAGGTGCTAGCATGAGTACAGATAATGGATAAATCATATATCCATATATAACATGCCAACATACCTATATATCTTCTAAGCAACCTGAGATTATGTGTTGCGTTTATAGAAAAAGACTGAATGACTAAAAAAATCTTATTTTAAAATTTGCCTAGCAAAATTTATTTTTATTTCATCTTATTTGTCTACCAAACAGTTTATATTTCATTGTTAACAGCAAAGCAATAATAAAAATAGCCCCGAGAGCTGAATATTGCTTTCCTATTGCTAGGTATGGAATAATTTTCATTAATGTTCCTACGGCTAGACACGAGAATACTTTTAATTTCCTAGTTCCTAATTCCTGACCAAACAACCCACAATTTATTTCTATTGCTAATATCAAAATGTTTATGTACAAAGTCAGTACTCTAACTGAACTGACTTGCTACCTGAAGGTTCATAGGATGGTGGAAAATAAATAATTTCACCTGGGAAGAAGCTCCTTTGAAGAAAGAAAGAATTAATTTCCAGGTAAGAAGATATCCTAAAATAAGGCAAAACTCATCACTCATTGGCTGAATTTTTGCAAATTCTCCAACTGGAATGCATTCCAGGATGTCTTCTAGTAAATCTTCCTGAGTGGTAAGAATAGTCATAAGTGCTGCTGGTGGGGACCTAAATAAAATAAAGAGAGGAAATATTATATGTAGAAAAAACAATGATCTATTTTCTACATACAGAAATACACACACATATACACTAAGAGAGCATTATTGCTTAAAATAGATTCAGCAATAGTAAGAGTAACTTTCATGACATAGTATTTTACTGTATTTTCAATCCTTGGCCATCCATGGCATCCATATACAGACTAATATAATTCTCACACATATAGCTTTTCATTTATGAGTTTAAAAGCTTGTATCTCTTCTTCCACAACACATACTTTTCTTAGTGTTTAGACATCCAACAGCAAGTTAGTGTAAGGAAGGATTATTTTATCTCAGATTTCTTTCCAAGTAATTTTTTCCCCTCTATTTCTCTCTAGTGACCATGACTAATGGCCATAATTTCCTCCAACCTAAAGAAAAAGACAGCTAGGTATCTTAGAAGATAAGTGATCAAACTGATGATTGCATACCTTTTTAATACATAAACTAAATAGAACTCATCTTCAAAAATCTCAATCTGATTTAAATTCATGTTCAGAAACTTAAGTTCATGGCCAATACTGGAATTTGGTAACAGAAATTTAACAAATTTACATAAACATCTTCACTTGCAAAATGTTTAATGTTATGATTTTTTCTATATATAAAACTCAGCATTGCTAAAATATTATTTGTTTTACCCTACTACAATGATTTCTAACTTCTGATATTAAAAATCCTACTTTTGTTTCTTAACAAAAAAAAAGCAGTACTGTGGCAAAGAAATGGCAAGTGGCTGAAACTACCGTTTCCCTGAAAATAAGCCCTACCCTCAAATAAATCCTACTTAAGAGTCTGCACAGCCACCTGGCTGCCCATTCCATCTGGTTGCTTGCAGTGCTTGGTCATGAGGCAGGGGGTGCCTCACACAATCTTACCGCAGAGCCTCTGCAGCCAGGATATCCATGTTCCAACACCTGCTGCAGAGTGGCAACACCAATAGCCATGTGCAGGAGTCCGCGTGGCTGCAGGCCCACCACTTCTGCTTGTTCGCAGCCGCAATGGAGGAAGGAGGCAGAGTGGTATGCTGGTGTTGGTACTGTGGGCGCAAGGTGAAATGTGTTGGGGATGGCCTGGCTGTGGGGTCCCTGAGGTAGGCCAGTGCATGGCACATGGGGCAGCTCCACCTCCACCCCGCTTTGCCTCATGGTCATGGCACTAGTGTGATATTTAGCCTCCTGCTCTGTTGTGGTTGGGAGGAAGCAGAAGTGGGCTGGTGGCCATTCAGGATCTTGCCTGATGGGGTGACTGGAGCCACTTCTGCAAAGCAAGGTAGGTGTTGGGGCCTGGGCCTGGCTTCAAGGGCCCTGAGATAAGCTAATGTGGGGCGTGTGAGGCAGTTCTACCACCCTGCCTCACGGCAATGGCACTAGCACACCACATGGCCTCTTACCCACCCACCCCACAAGCAAGCAGAAGTAGGCCACCTGTACATGGGGAAAAAATAAGATATCCCTGAAAATAAGTCCTAGTGCTTATTTTGGGGCCCAAAAGAAAATAAAACCTGGTCTTATTTTCAGGGAAACATGGTATTTATTTGTATCTTACCTTTATTATTTTTACAAGTGCCTCAAGGCAAGTAGTTGAAACTATTTATATATTTATTTGTATCTCTTTTATCATTTTTACAAATAATGCAAGGTAGTGAACATATCCAACACACCTCCCTTCTCCTATTTTCCCCACAACAACCCTATGAGTGGGTTGGGCTGACAGAGAGTGACTGGCCCAAAGACATCCAGACAAGGAGCTCTATAAATAATCATAAATATAAAAAGAAACATACAATAATAGTTCCTCTTCTTCATCACCATAAGACCTGAGATCCACGTTGTCAAATTTAGGTAAGTCAGACATTAACCTAGAATATGAAATCAAGAAATAAGAAGAACCTATTTATATTTTTATAGAATGAATACATATCTGACTTTGATAAATAATCATAATAAAATGATTTAATATTAAAACATTAATTTTTATATATGATAGATCCAGTCATTAAAGTGCTACAGTGATAGACTTGATATTTTATTAAATAGTTGCCTTGGTGAGCAGGACCAGCCACAAACTACCAATTCACCAGTCATTTTAGATACTATTTACATTCCAGCGGGTGAGGAATTTCAATGAGGGACAAAGATATATCTGCTGATACATATTAGATTAGATGCTTATATTTGGCTTTGAAGTATGCCAGATTCTTATTGAATGAAAAATAAGTCAGGCAGGTCAAGGCCAAGATGATTAACAAGATTCACATTGTACATATCTAGAATACAACCATAGAGTACTTTCACAGTACAATGAACTAGGAGTCTATTTTAATTTTGCGCTCTCTTCCAGCAGATTCTTATACATGACATATTTATTTATTTATTTATTTTTTAGATTTATATACCGCCCCATCTCCTCAGACTCGGGGCGGTTTACAGAATTTAA
>JANHFP010007041.1:0-11326 GCA_032468135.1 Calamaria suluensis
ATTAATCAGTGGAACAACTTGCCTCCAGAGGTTGTGAATGCTCCAACACTGGAAGTTTTTAAGAAGATATTAGATAACCATTTGTCTAAAGAGTTGTAGGTTTTCCTGCCTGGGCAGGGGGGTTGGACTAGATGACCTCCAAGGTCCCGTCCAACTCTTATTCTTATTATTATGATAGCAGTATGAAAATAATAGCATTATTAATTTACCTTTTAAAATTATGTTGGCAACAGAATAGTGTTGATGTTGTCCTTTGGTCCTTCCCAGTCCATATCTTATATATTTAATGGGGGACATTCTATTCTGGAAATTAAACAATTGTTCTTCCTTCCATCCCATCTCCATCTATGAAGAAGGTAGAGGTTCATCAATTTCTGACCATCCTAGATGAAGCAGGAGATCTAAGACCAATTTCAGCTGGCATTCAGGACTAGGTCTGAGACAGAAACCACAATGGTTTCTATGATGGAAGGCCTGTATTAATACTTTGAGGGGGGATTGCTGCCTGGATTCAGTCTGAAGAAGGGATACAATACTGAGGAGAAGAATCCAGCTTTATTGCTTTATTGGGTGCCTGCTTTACAAGAAAGAGGGACATCAAAAAAGCAAAGAATTGTGTAGTAGCTGAGAGTGGGAAATCCAAGGGATGTGATTTACTGGTCAGTTTGGGAAAACTAGGCAAATCCTTATCAGTGTACCTGCAGGGTTGGTCTTGTTGTTAGGCAAAGCTAGGCCTCTCAGGAGGCCAATAGTGTTGAGGAAGTCCATTGTTAAGGAGATGGAATGTCCAGGGAATCAGATTTATTGAGGGTGGAATGTTGGGAGTTTCTCTGAATTGCAATTTCATCTTGAGGGCTGCCCTTGGGCTCTACTGTGAGCTGATAAAGAGGCTTCTATTATTTGGTCTAGATGGGCTTTCAGCTGGCAGGGAGGATCAATTTGGGTTTGATAGGCAAAGGGAGGAACTGGCCATATCTGGGAAAGGGGAGGAAAAGGGTGCAGCCTCCATTTCCTTTGTAAAGTTTATTTTCTTCACTCTATGGTCATTTTAGACTTCACAGCATTAATCAGTCACCATGTTTCTTGTCTGCTGTTTAATAATTAGAGGAAATTAGATCATGGAGAGAGAAGCCAGCTGTTGGTACTATAGATTTGGAGGAGGAATGTATCTTTAAGACACTTTTGACTCCTGGTGACTGTCTGGAGAGGTCCCTGCAATTTTCTTGGCAAGATTTCAGAAGTGGTTGGCCACTGCCTGCATTTCCTAAGGCTGAGAGGGGAGCGACTGGCTGACAGCCACCCAGCTGGCTTTGTGCCTAAGGCAGGACTACTGTGGAATTCATGTTCTTCCAGTTTCTAGCCTGATGCTTTATCCACTATACATCCTGGCTGATGATACCCAGTTACATATTGCCACAATGAGCCAAGCTGGAGATGGAGTGGATGCTTTGATCCAAGTCTGGAAGGACAAAAAACTGAATCCTTTCAAGCCAGAGGTTCTGTTCATTCATTATCTCTCTCTATCAATTCTTATTTTGATAGGTATACACCAACTGAGAGAACAGGTGAATAATCTTAGGGTAGAACAGATTTTATCCTAATTCAGAAGATTCTTAAATTAAATGTAAAAATGAAGCCAGAAGCTTTCCTCTTGAGTTTGATGGGCAATGAAGTTGAAGGAAAATCTTGAACTTTATTACTACAGTATATATGTTAAGAGACTCTTATATGCATAAAGATGGAGATATAAATGAATTCCCACAATGGAAGAATGGAGAGTAAAAGTGATGGAGTTGGCAGAGATGGCAAAATTGACTATTTTAGTTAACAAGAAGAACTTGTTTAGTTTTACTTCTATTTAGAAACCACGTCTGGATTTTGTATTCAAAACAAAACTCTAATTTTAGGTGTTGATAATTAGGATGATTTTGTTGTTATAGAAATGGCTTGAATAGAAAATGTAAAGTAAAAGATTGAGGCTGTTATTCTTTGCTATTATAAACATTGAAAGTCATGACTTTTCTTTTTAAATCCTTTGTACTTCTCTTTGCCCCCTTATAACTTTCTTAATTTGTATTTGTACTTACCTTATCATAAACTTTAATATATTTTAAAAATAATAACAAACTTAGTATGATTGTCACGGACTCATGTCTCCTGCTGCAAATGGAGGCTATTCCAGAGGAAACTTTCTCAATTTTTACAGCTTAAGAGTTCTGTCTGAGCATCTAAAGATTGTGAGGATCTGAATGGGGAACAACAGACTTCAGCTTAACCCTGTTAAGATTGCCGATAAGTGGCTATGGGTTTTAGATCCCCCAGATCTTCAAACTTTCCTGTTTTGGTACTTCATGGGAACCCAGACAGTTTTGGATTCTTCCCAGAGTTTGACCCACAGCTGTAACCAACAGGCCCTTTGCATAACTTCATCTTATGCACAGTTATGGTCATTCCTGTACTTGCTCGCAGTCTGCTTAGTCACTTTTTCAAATGGATTTTTGTAATCTGATCTACCTGAGGCTTTCCTGCAAACTGCACTATTGCAGGTAATTTTGGGCACTGTTAATTACGCCTATTTGATATTGCTACTCTGTGAACTGCTTTGGTTCCCAGTTGGCTTGCAGATGCAATTCAAGATACTAATTAACACCTTAGTTTAATTTAAAACCTTAGATAGGATAGAGCTGGACTGTTTGTGAGATCACCTGGTCCCAAGAATACCAGCCTGATCCAGGCATTCCCAAAGGAGGGAGATATCCTTCATGTCACTTCTTTTAAGCCTTGCCATCTTTTCGAATTGAGAATGTGCCCTTTGTGAAAGCTGCCCCTATTCTCTGGAACTGTCTTCCCACACTGATATTTGATGGACCCCAATCTTGTTTGTCTTTAGAAGGTGGTGAATACTTGGCTTCCTCCCCCAGGCATTTGACATAAGAGTCCTTTATTGGTTATATGCATTTGTTATGTTCAATTTGCCTTTTTTTTACATTTTCCTAAATGATATTGTCATATTCAATGTTGTTGATTTGGCTGACTATAGATATACTGGAAGCAAAGAAACTATCATGAACATCTCTCTTTACAGTAATTTCCTTTGGGTGAAGTCCTATCTGTTAAAAAAAACACCTTATCTCTTTGTACAATTTCCCAACCTATTTTATTTCAGAATTGACTTTTGCCACTTGATTGATAAGAACTTTGAAATCTAAACATGTTTTAAATCAATTTATTAAATTATGCTGCTTTCATTTCACACTTCTGATATGATTTATTTTGTTGGACATACAGATATAAAGTATTAGATAAGTTTTCCCAGTGCATCAATTCTAGGTGTCAGAGAACTTGGTTCAGGATGATTGGTGTCAAGATTCATTTTTTAGATATCATTGTAAAGGATTCTGGATTTTGTATTCAAATAACATTTAACAAACAAACAAAACCCTACAGACTGTAACATTTCAAGCTTTGACAGTTTGCATTCTAGTCATGTTGGAAAATTAAGTTACCATATGGACTTTTTAATGATTAAACATATGTTTTTTTCAAAATGTGATTATGTGACAGAATCTAATAAGCTACAAAAGCCTTAACGAGTTGAAAATAACTTTCTCAGTGTTGGATCGTGGAAATGATGCAGGCAGAGATGCAATCCATGCAACAGTCTTTATTCAGAGAGCATCTACAGTGAGCTACCTGCTACCTGGCAGCCTTTTATGCTGGGCTGTCAGCAGTGGTGACAAATCAATTCAAACTGGTGACAGCCAATCACTTAAAAGGGTTAGTTTCCTGCGAAGGCGGAGGACTTTGGTGGAAACTAGCTGTCAGAACACAACACTCAGTTTATAAGAAAATATTTTAGATCTGATAGTTAGAAATATTATTAAATAAATAACCCAAGGCAGATACATGGAACTGAGTCATATGACCATGCAATTGCATAACAATTAGGTTTACTAAAATTCTTGTCAAATCTTTATGATATCCCTGGATGTCACCCCACAAATATAATTGTTTTACTAAGAATTTATTTATTATTATTCAGATTTGTATACCGCCCCATCTCCGAAGACTCGTCTCCAATACCTTGTCAAGAATTATACCTCTGCTCATCGCTCAGTCTATTTTTGTTAGTTATTCTTTTTTATTCCATTACATCCAATTCTTCATAAGTCATTGACCCTACCAAGTGTCCATGTCACTTTTATATGTGGAAAAACCAACAGAAAATTTAAAAATGGATTGGAGGGGATTTGTATAGCATAAGATGTAAGAACATGAAAAATTTGTTAGTTAAACAAGTTGCAACAAGAACATGCATTGTCAGACTTCTTGCCTATTAGCTTATATAGAGAGGGCTCTTTCTTTGTGCAAAACTAGGTGGATGAACAGGATGTTAATGAACATCCTTTATTGAATTCATTGCTTTTTTCAGTGTTTCTCAATCTTAGCATCTTTCAGATATATGGGCTTCAACTCCCAGAATTTCCCAGCTAGCATGTTGGGAAATTTAAAATCATTGTTGAAAAACATAATACTGTGTTGGATGTAACTATTATTTTTTTTCCAGTGAAAAGGAACAAGATTAAAAGTAATAATCACACATTCATTTGTATAGGAACTGGAAGAAATATTTTCCTACATTGTTCCAGCTGTTCTAAAATTATAAAGATAAAAGCAAAACAAATTATGAAAAAACCCCCAAAGCAGAGACTATTGGAAATGTGTAGAAATAAAGGTAGAACAGCAGTATAAATCAGCATTGTTATGGTCTGTGAGAAGTAGAATGAATAGGAGCAACAGGGACTGTGTAAATTGTAATGGTAGAATGTATCAGCTGTTGGAAATACTTGAAGGAAGATTTCTTTGTGGAACTCTCAAGAGGACAGTTTGTGATGTTTGTGCTTTGGATCACCGCCATACAGCATGTTCTTCTCAGATGTCTTAGGCAAATCTTGATTCAGAAGGCAATTCAGATTTGCTGAGTACATGTGTCTGGGTCATTTGGTATCAAGAAAACAGCTGTAATAGAGGGCATGTTGATGCCAAGGAACTGTGTCCTTGAACTGCATCCACCTCTAATCATCATGCTAGAAAAGTAACAAGTGAATTCATAGGTGAAATGGATCGATGCCTTAGTCACAGTGTAAAATAATTTGATTGATGATCTGTGGAGGAATCATAGCTTCGTGCTCATATTGAATGTTTTTAATAGTATTCAGCTTTATCTTTCACCTAATTTGGAGCAATGAAATGGGGCCAATCTTTCCCAAGACAAGGAGACATTATCTGCTAAAAACAGTTCTGGAACCTTTGGGACTACACAAGGTTTATGAGTTGCTGTTGTAATCTAGAAGCTCTTCACAAATAGATTGCCTAACAGACTCACAGGGACTTTGTCAAGTGCATTTGACAACAATATTTGAGTTCAGTTAGTTACATCACTTGTTAATCTAACCTGGGCCCCTCATTTGGGAAATCTATATTTGGCTTGGAGACACTGATATTATCGCTGTATAGTAAGTCTTAAATATGATACTTTTTGACCCCAGATTAGCACTCTAAACCACCTCTCAACTTTCAGATGACACTGATAATATTTTTGTCTTTCATGTATTTGATTCACGAAATATTATTACCTAACCTACTACACATGCTATTCTTTTCCTCAAAATTTGAATATTTCTCTCTCTTCTAAATGCTTTTATTATGTTTTTTTAAGACAATTATGGCTTATGCATGATACCAAAGACCACATGGCATAATCAAATGGCTTTTCTTGTTGATATTACTTTTATGCCTTTCAGATAATTTTTCTGGGTTCAAATACCAATGCTATTTTGTTCTATAAAAATAATTTTAAATTGTAAGTATATAAATTGCAGTCCTTTCAGCCACATATTTTCTCATTGTTGTTGCATCAATATATTATATCCAAAGTTCTTAGCCCATTTTGTCGTACACCCTTTCACTTGTTCTTCTATTGCAATAAAGGTTTAATTGCAGAGAGAGAAAACATCCTAATACTTGTTTCCATCCAAAGATTACCTGGCAGAAAAGAACCGGGATATATGTATACTTTTATTATCCATATTTGTATCTGTTTATGTAAGCATTTATAACAAGTGTGTGCAGGATGGAAGAAATTGCAGTTTGAATTTGTCCATACTTGCAGGCAGAAAAATGTAATAGTAATAGAGTGGTAATTAGAGCCTGCCTTTGTGGTGCTACAGGAAGCCCCAAATAAGTGGCCTTTCCAATAATTCCAATTTTCCTGGGATTACCTGATGTGCTTCTTGTGCTCATATTAAATATGCTAAAGATATTCTACTTACCACTTCTCTTATGCCTAAGAAACAGTGATCATGTTTAAAAAAAAACATATGCCACCATGGTGCCTCACACCCACAGAGCTGATTTAAAATCTTTAAACACTGTAGGACAGGATTCTCCAACCTTCGCAACTTTAAGACTTGTGGACTTCAACTTTCAGAGTTCTGGGTTCAGCTCTCTGGGAGCTGACATCCACAAGTCTTAAAGTTGCCAAGGTTGGAGAACCCTGTTGTAGGGGACATGTATCCCAGGGCTGTCAAACTCCTGGGCTGTGGGCTGCATGCTTCACAGGCTGGCCACAGCCACACCCATTTTAGTGAAGGGAAAAAAAAAGATCCAATATGTCATGTGACAACACTGTAACAACATGAGTTTGACACCCGATACATCCTGTTCCACTTGCCAGCTCTTGGGATTTTGCCCTCCCTACAATGGTCATGGCATCTTGGGAACTCTTTCCCTTGGTTTCTGGCTAATTTCAATGATAGCTTTTCTGTTCTTCCTCTTGGGAATAGCAAGGATAATGTGGGTTGCTTACTTCCTGGTGCTCTTGCATTCTCTATACTTAGTAAACTGGAGAAACCCCTAGTTAGTTCAAGGAGAAATTATGAAGGACATGTATGTGACAGAACAAAAAAGAGTGAGGTGAGTTTCAATGGAGTTGAGAAAGTGTTTCGTAGCTCAAGTCCTATCTGTAGGATGAAATGATATGCTCCAAGCAGACAAAGTAGAGAGCAGGTGTAGAAAGCAACTATAGGCTTCTGACTTGTGAAGTCAGAATGTATGAGGGACCATATAGGTAGCAAACTGCATTCTGCTGACACAGTTCCCATTTTAAAGAAATATTTTCATATACACCTTATGCAGCAAGATCATTCTTCTACTTGGCCTGTACAAAGGTATACTGAATCATATGCCTTTTGTGTAATTATGAAACAGGAACGTTGTTCCAAAGGAATGTATTTCTTCAGGGCTCTAAAACAGGAAAATAAACCTCAGAATAATCTTAGCGGTCTGTTTGACTTTGTTGTGGTGACCTTCAAACCTTCAAGCTTAAGAATCAGCTGTTCACATTTATCAATGACCAGTTAATAAATCTACTCATCACGGCAGAAGTACATTTTAATTATCACATAATTTGTCATAATACTGAAGAATATATCACTTTGGACGTAGGTAACTATAATGTAAAAACTGTACATCTATTCATAAACTATGTCCAAGTAACCATTTTTTAATCACAATGTTGCTCTTTAAAATAAAAATGAATAGAGAACCATTTTAAAGGATGTATATCTTTCATTGTAATTATTTTTCTATGCTGTACACATATATACCATATATATATGGTAATTGTAGGGTTACTTGGTTGCCCAATTATGGTTGCCCAATTATGGGAGGAAACATCACAGCTCCCCTTGCCCTTCAGCTCATCTCAAGAGACTATCCAGGCAGAAAGATCTCAACCAATGGATAGATATCCAAACAACATCATATTTTAAAGTTCTAGGCCAGTGATGGCTAACCTTTTTGCCATTGCGTGTCAAAGTCTGGGTGCCCAGGGTATGTGTTGCATGTCCATGTGCCCACACCAATAATTCAATTTGCCCCACCCTCCCTAGAAAGGCTCTGGAGCCTGGGGAGAGTGAAAAACAGGCCTTCTCCACACACCCAGGCCCTCCAGAGGCTGGAAACAGCCTCTTCCCAAGTTTCCCAGAAGGCCCAAAAATCAACTGGCCAGCACCCGCATGCACATCAGAGCTGAACTAGGGCAATGCTTCGGTGCCCACTGATATGGCTCCACGTGCCACCTGTGGCACCCATTCCATAGGTTCCCCATCATGGTTCTAGGTTCTAGCACAGGGGTGTTAAACTTGTTGCCCACGGGCCAGATGGATCATGAGCAGGCCAATCCCACCCAGCTCTGCGAAGGGGGAAAACATTGCAAAATGTCACATGATGGCAACATGATGCAGTGACACCTGTTCTCTAGCACTTAGTGAAGGACAATGGCATGGCAGCTTCATCATCTAGATGAACCAGACCTCCTCAGTAGCATGTTCAATATCATCCAACTAGGGGGGTCTATCATCCAGCATTTTACACCACCTATCAATATAGTTTTCTTGGTAAAATAAAGGAGTGGTTTACTATTATCTTGTCCTGGACAGTATGAATGAATGCCTTTGCCATTGTCATTAAAGTCATCACCTGCCTCCAGCATCTACAGTACCTATATCACTGCTGCCCAATATAGCTGCCTGATTCTTTCAGTTGGACAACTTGAATGACCATGCCTTAAATGATTGTGCTGGGTTTATATACACTTCCCATAGTCCACTGGTATTTTTCACTTATCCCTCTCAGGAACACCCCTGTCACAATACATCAGTGCAACAGAATTAGATTTGAATTAGATTAGATATTGCAATGAACAACAATATACATTCAGTTTGCAGCTACAAAGATTGTTGGGCGAGCAGGCACAAAAACAGCCAGGGAAGTGATGCTTATCAAGTACTTAGGAGGTGAGGGCTTGGCAGCACAAGGAAACAACAGCCAACAATTTAATAGTCAGCCCTCAACCCCTCAATCAATGTTTAAAAAGCCACATGTAACAGGCACCATATAAATATCACACACAAAATAGCCCAAATCACACATCCACACATTCCCTGAGAATGTGCTCCAGTTTTCTTTTGAAAACTCAAAAGAAAAAACCTCTGGTCCTGGTGAACGATCCAGGTTGGATCTTGCAACAGAATTAGAGTAATATTTTACTATACAAGCCACTTCATATGTCCTGGAATTAGTAATGTGTGATCAATAATTATGCTTGTAGTGAACATGTTCTTTTAAAAATACATGATGAGGAAGTAGAGAATGTTAAAGGATGAATGTTGTAGCACAGGAGAAATATATATTTTAACAAGTCATTATTTACATAACATTCTGTCTTGCAAATAATCCTGACACTCAAAAAGTCAAGAGATATGTGTACCCCCCATCTAAATTTCCCAACAAATTAATTTGTTTGCCTACTTTATCCTGTCGGAAATTAAATTGGGCTCAGGAAGCTGTTGGACAGAGCTTTGGTGTGACTTTTCTTCCTTCTCCAAGTGTGTTTGTGGTTGTTCCTTCTCTAGTTTGCTTCAGTCTATTAACAGGCTCCATTAGAATTTCCTTGAAAGACAAGTGGACAGAATGCTAAGAGCCCTTGTCAGCTATTGAAAATGATCCTTGCATTTATGCAGACATTAGGCTATTACTACAAAACTAAAGAATGCAAGGAGCCAACCAACACAAATGGCATTGCATATGCATGCATTTTAGAGTGATAGGGTAGCATGACCTTCTACACACCAGCTTTAGAATAGAAGTGAAACTAGGTCTTGAGAGCCTGCATTAAAAAAACATGCTTTCCCCATAATAAATCAAACTCACTCATAGACTAATCAATAAAACAAGACCTAGACTAACCTTTGAAGGGCTCTTGTTACATTAAATTGCTTCTCTAACATAATATAATCAGTTTAAACTGTTCAAGGTCTTCCTCTGTAATCATCATGGAACCATCTAAATGCACAGGCAAAATCCCAGAAAGGGAGGCATATCATACAGGAAAAAGACCTTATTTGCTATTTTTCAAATATTATTGGCATAATTCAGACAAGCAAATGGACTGCAGGCTATTTAATACCTGCTTCCACTGTCTGCTGAGGTTGAAAGGATTATTTAAGAACTTGCTCTTTAAAATGCCATGCTTACTTTATTTATTCATTTGTTTATTGAATTTATGGAGCTGCTCATCTCAATCTTGCGGTTCTGGACTGCTCACAATACAAAATTTAAGAACAAAATAAAAATAATAAAGCATTATTATAGCAAAGCTAATCCCCCTGAAACGTACAACACAATTGAACTACACATATTGGATTCCATTGATAAACTGGCCCTAGCAGGAACTCTCCACTCTTGAAAGCTTTCTAGAAAGCTAGCAGCATCATGGCCATTTGGATACAGTCTGTACAGGAATGATTCAGTCCAAGGACCCTGGCCTGCTCGTCTAAGCAGCAACCCCTAATCTCTGTCAAACCATGCAACAGAGCTTCTGGAATGACTTCACATTCCATCTGGAACTCTCCCAAGTTCATCAGGCACTGGGGTAGACCCCATGCATAGATACTTCCTCTTTGCATGAAGGAGCTGACAAAGACAACTGCAAGGCTAATAAGGAATGACTTGTTGACAACAAGAAGCTGACAGTAACTTCTCCCAACTGAGATCATGTCACTGTTGCTGAGGCAAAATCCAGATTTATTTATTTTATTAGATAATATATCAAGGTATAAGCATGAATACATAAGAACATTAGGACAGGGATGGTAGGCATGCTGGTGCTCTTATGCACACCCCTTACAGACCTCTTAGGAATGGGGTGGGGTAGAATCCAGTGCATGCATTCAGTGGTACAGGCTGGCAAATATTTATTTATTTTATTTATTTGTCGATTACATATTAGGTAATATATATAAGTATAAGCATGAATGGGATATAAAAATGAATACAAATAAAGAGAACAGGAATGGTAGGCAGGAACGGTAGGCACGCTGGTGCTCTTATGCACGCCCCTTACATCTGTTGTGTGTCTTAGGAATGGGGTAAGGTCAACCGTCTTGGTGGTTTGGGGAAATAGCAGGTTCCATTGAGCCTTGAAAAAATCCAGCCTGACAAACCTTTGTCCGGGGGGGGGATGTCTTCAGAAAACACCATCATGAAGTGGGACCTTGTCAAAACGTTGCCAAGATTCAATCTTACACAGGAAAAGACCCAAATATATATATATATAATTTTATTCATTAAAAGAAACACAGTGAATCGGTCACATACATGACACAAAAGTGTTGTATCACTGGAATTTCCTGGCTGAGGCGAGCCTTAACCAAAGGCTTAGGCATCAGTCAAGCATTGACGAAGAATAGCCGCAGTGCCAATA
>JANHFP010007042.1:25663-37063 GCA_032468135.1 Calamaria suluensis
TGTTTTCAAAAAGCAGATATATTTGCTCTTCATTCATATGCTATTTGTAACTTTTTGGACTGATATTTGTTTTGTATGTATATAATCCATTTTGACCATTCCAGTCTATATCTTTCATTTGAGCGATCCCTCAGGTATGCTGAAATTTTTGCCATTTCAACTAATTTGATTACTTTCAACGTCCATTCTTCAATTGTAGGTAATTTTTCTTTTTTCCAATATTGTGCCACCAAAAGTCTCGCTGCTGTTATTAAATTTAACATCAGTTTGGTTTCTATGTCAGTACAGTCTGTAATTATTCCCAGCAAAAATAACTGTGGAGTAAATGTTATCTTTTTCTTAAAAATGAGAGCTTTTGGACTTTTGAAGATGGGCAAGTCTGAAAGCTCAGAACACAAAAACTTTGGTCCTGGTGCCTTAACCCAGATGGGATCCTGCAAAGATTATTTCGGCAAATATTTGTCCATATTGAAAATGCCCATCTTCAGAAAGAAAGAAAAATTGTAGCAAAGCCCACAAACCTGGCTTATTTCATAATATTGCCATTAGAAAGGGTGTAAAGGCTATTGGACCTGGATGTGAAATATTAATGTATACAACTCTTTCCCCAAGCTGAAGATCTGAAGTTGCTTTCAAAATATTGAAATCTGTAAAAAGTTTGCATTTGACTGGTCATAAACATCTAATGTTTAAACATTGTTTATTTATAAGAAGAGAAGATACTAGAATGATGCAGTACTATTTACACAGATACTGCTGAAGATTTTTTTCTGAATAAGCATTTATAGTATTGCTACAATTGCAGATAGAGCATATAATAAACAGAGGAAGTTAGCAGTCTGATTTCTATAAGAGAAATCAGAAAGAGAAAATGTTATAAACAAAACTAGTATTATACCGATTTCAGACAGTCAACTGTCAGCAAAAATGTCCATCATCAGATACAATACAGTTATATTTGGTTTGATCACACAAGGAGACATATTTTTTTTCTAGTTTCCAGGCTTAATTGTTGATTATTAATAGTACCCTTTTGATGCTTAGAACATCTAAAGGCACCCATTAAATTTTCCTTTGAATATTCTTAGCATAATATTTACTACTACTTTTTTTTTCTTCCAAACAATTTGCTGTTCCTTTTGTTGTCATTTCTGCTGTTATCCACAGGACTTAGTATTCCATCCCAGGAGTCATGCATTTTAATTTTTTAAAAAAACAAACAATGCCTCATTAAAGTTGTCATCTCTGTGACACTGTGTTTTTGATAAAATAATGTTGTTAGCAAGTTTCAAATGCTTATCCACATGTTTGGAAATAAACTAACAAATATGTTGTTGATAGAAAAGCAAAAAGGACAGTAGATATCAAAGTTTTCAAATTCTTCTCTGATCTTTCTCTAGAAGTTAGTATTCAAAAAAGTTGGTTATTGGCTCAAAAGCTATGAAATTCAGCTCTTCCATCTCATAAAAGGTAAATGTTCCCCTCACAATATGTGCTAGTTGTTCCCGACTCTAGGGGACGGTGCTCATCTCTGTTTCAAAGCCAAAAAGCCAGCGCTGTCCAAAGACGTCTCCATGGTCATGTGGCCGGCATGACTAAACACCAAAGGCGCATGGAACACTGTTACCTTCCCACCAAAGGTGGTCCCTATTTTTCTACTTGCATTTTTTACATGCTTTTGAACTGTTTGGCTGGCAGAAGCTGGGACAAGTAATGGGAGCTCATCCCATTATGCAATGCTGGGGATTCAAACTGATGAAATGCCAACTTTTTGATTGACAAGTTCAGCATCTTAGCCACAGAGCAACTGCATCCCCTCATATTGAGATCCAATTCTTATCATGTGCTTCACTCAATTAGCCATGAAGCCAGGCATTCTGTTCATCTATTATTCTGATAGGAAACAATCAAGCTAAATAAAAACAAATAAAATAAAAACAAAAACAACCACCATTTGTGGAATCCAAACTCATCCCTCCCACCCTGTTTTCCATTATGCGTCTAGTGTTCACACACCCTTCTAAGTGTCTACATTGTCCTGATCCAATTGAACATTGGAATAAGGCTGAGGGCATGTTTGCTGTTCTTTTAGACCTGACAAATTACAGCAAGTAGATGAAGCCACAAATGGAGGACTTTATTAGGTTTATGATTACAGATAGATGAGAGAAACCCATGGCTCAGATAGTCCCCCTGCCCCTTTTCCGGTTCCTAAAGTATCCCAACCACAGTTGTTCTTCTTGGTATTGCTGTCCTGATGAAATGATACAAAAAGCGTGTAAAATTTTGAAGGGGAAAATGGTGCACAACTCTATGGAGAAAGCTTATATTTATTGAACTGATGATCCCTGGGTTCCAGCATACAAAAGAAGAGGAACAGAGAACAGCCGAAAGGTAAAATAAGGTTCTGATTTGCCATCCTATCTTGGGACTATATAGAGAAAACCAGGCAAGTTTTGTTTTGTACGGACAGACTTTTATTATTATTATTAAGGAAAACTGTGCTTTTTAGAGGTGGCAGCAATGCTGGAAATAGCCATTATCTCTTGTTAACGAGTGGAGGAACATTGATGGGACCTGGCAAGTGCTCTTAATTGACAATGAAACATCTGCAAGTTTGCGCAGTTATATTGCCACCTCTTCATTATTAGATTTGCTTTAGAAAATTGCATACGGCCGGATCTCCACTGCCTCTAGTCAATTTCATTCTGCCTTTGTTAAGGTAAGCATCACTTCTTTCTTTTGGGCAAGGAAAAGATTAGGGAAGGTTTGTTCTGGGAAGGGAATCATTTCATTAGGTATGACGGGATTATGCAAAGAGGAGAGATTGTCTGGTCTCTGTTTTCTCGCAGGGCAGAGACAAATGTCCTAAAAATACTCTTTATCTTAACCATAACGCCCCTCTCCTGCCAAAAAAGGTACTCCAGCCTTTTAAGATCAAACATAATGTCTAATTTCTTTATGTACTAGCAATGTCAGGAACTGAGCTGACAAATGCAACAATTTGAATATAATTCAAAAATGGTTACACTTGCATGCAGCTGTTTCTTTTTCACCAAATGAATGAATGTCCCATGTGTATTGCATTGCAGTGGTCTATGCACATTGTGATGAGTGCATGAGCTACATAGATTAGGTCCTCCTGCCCCAAGAAAGGTTATATTTGTATTATCAGTTGCACTTGAGCAAAGCACACCACACTCCCCAGATCATAAGTTCTACCTGCCGATTCAGTAGAAGCTGCTAACCATGTAGGAAGTCTCAGGGTTCTCTATTTTTTAACATCTACTGCACATGAGGCCATTAGTTGAGAATCATCCATCACCATGAGCATATTAATGATACCCAACTACCCTGTTTTCTCCAAGACATCCCCTGATAATAAGCCCGATTGGACTTTTGAGTGCATCGCAATAAGACCAAGCCCTTATTTCAGGGTTCAAAAAATAATAATAATAAGACAGGATCTTATTTTGGGGAGAACATGGTATACATCTGGGCCCCTGGTAAATTAAGCAATACCTTAGTTAAAGTGATGTATTAGTCTAGTGTTTGGAGGCTTTGAAGATCTGAATGGGGAAGTAGATGCTTCAGATGAACCCTATCAAGCTTTGGGGGACACTAATTATAGGACTATGCCATCTTTGGTGCTGGATGGGGCCACAATATCACAGACAGACCCGAAGTACTAACTGGGTGTCCTCCTAGCCTCACAATGCTGCTCATAGAGCAAATGGCAGGCATGGATAGAACCACCTTCATGTTGTGTACCACTTCTGCCCTTTCTTGGATTGGGACACACTACTCACAGTCACTCATGCCTTAGTGACCTCCATATTGCACCCTCAGACCTGACAATCCCAGAGAATCAGAGACTTCAGTTGGCTCCACTATTGAGTTGGATGGACTCTTTCTCTCTCTGCTTGTGGTTGATATAAATTTTTAATTCATCTCTATTTGTAATGTTGATTTTTATATTTTTAAATGCCTGTTTTTATATTTGTATTTTTATTTATCATTTGTAAATAACCCAGTGTTGTGTTTTGTGAAACTGGAAGCTATATCAATTTGATAAACAAATTGATAAACAAATCAGTAAGATCATATCCAGAATTTAAGTTGATGTCTCCTTTGGGATAACTAGGATCCACACTGGGCAAGAGTCAGAGTAAAACATTAAGATGGGTGCCTGGCTAACATCCACAAAGTAATGCTGTGCTTCAGCCAAAATATGATGTCTCAAGTCTTTGTAAGACTAGAGTCCTACTGTTTACCATAAAGCAAACACATCTTTGGATCCAAAGGCCAAATAAAATGGCTCCCATGCAACCCTTTCTTTCACTCTTAATAAGATTTTATACTGTATGTTCTGGATCAATACAGCCTGTGGAGAAACTAATGTACTATTGACCCTATAGAGCTTGGAAATGGCTACTAATGTATTTTTTAACTGTTACGCACTTGTCAAATAAGTCCTTACTAATAGAAACACAGGCAAAGGGTCTACCTGAATTTATATAACCAAAGGACTTCTTCAAAAACTGGGTCAGCTCTTGAGAGTCTTCCAAACCCAAGAACTTGGGTCAACTGTTAGCATTGCAACAGGAAGATGGAGAACATTATCCCGAAGCAGGAAACCTAAAATTGGCTTATTTGTTCTAGAGGAATACTACTTGTTCATTGCCGAGAAATGTAATTGAATGGTAACTCTCACTAGTTCTCTCTTATTTCACTGCAGGGCAAGCATAGAAGAATGGCAGTTTCCGAATAAACATTAGGTGGGGGAAAATTATAAGACCAGCTTGCCAATTACCCAGAGAGCTAGTTGGTTTTCCTTCAACACTTGTGTTGAAACAGGAGCTACGCAGTTATATAACTGGGAACTTTTAATTTGATTTGCTGCACTGGGAAGGAGATTGGACTCCATGGCTCCTGTGCTCTTTTTAAAATCTCTAGTTCTCTGATTCAATTCTGTTTCAGTGACATTAACTGGAACAATTATATTCTGTTTTATACTGTTAGCAGCAGGCATGGTTTCTGCAAAAGAGAATAATTCAGCTGCATAAATAATATTAATATGATATTACCATTTGCTTAAGAACCTCCTTCACCTCTCCAAGAATAGGAAATATGTTTAATTATTGATTGGTTGGAAGTCTAGTGAAAGAGCTATTCAGCCAGGCTTGCTATAAGCTATTTTTTTAAAAAAACAAAAACAAAACACCTTTTCATTGGATTCAGATTGATTGCTTAAAATTTGGTTTTAAAAAATTGCAGGTAGCCCAAGACCACTGGGTATGTTGTTAGCACAATGCCAAGTAGTTAGTTCTGAGCTGTCTCCTTTAAAATAAGTATCAGAGTTTTCTCATTAGGAAACATCATATCAGAACAATTTGTGGCGCAATTAAAAAGTTTTGATTTTATACAACATAAGGCAGAGTTGTAGAATAGGTAAACAAGAAAGTTCAGGTTGAAGAGAAACTTTAATGTAATGGCTGAGGTTTTGGACTAGCACTGGAGAGACTCAGGTTCTAGCTATGAAAGCTTACTGGGTGACTTTCAACATCAGGAGGTGGAATAACAGGTAGCATAATGTGTACTGCCTTGAGCTGCTTTACAGAAGGCAGGAAGTACATCTAGCAAATAAATACTAAATGAATCTTCTTTCTTCCTACCAGGCTCAGCTATCAGTTGATTGCACTCAAATCAGTACAATGATGGCTTCAGCAAAGGAGTTGAGGCAAGGAGTGAATGATGATTTCCCCAGAAAACCAGGGTCCCCTATTAACTCTGTTGGAATAACTTTACATAAAGATCTGATTTACTTGAAGCCAAGAGTTAAGTTTTGCAGGGGTTTGGTTTAATCATTCTGTGTCTGGTTATCCAATGTTGAGCATCTCAAAGATAAAAGCCATCAAAATTTTGTCTTTTTGTATGAATCACATTTTAACAAATTGGTTGGTTTGTTGCTGCTACTTGTTTAAAAAGGCAATTACTGTTTCTACAATTAAACAGCACAACTTGAATCCATCAACCTCTAAGTCAGTGGTGGGTTCCTCCCTGTTCGGTCCAGTTCAGTCCAGTTCTATAGAATGGGTAGTAAAACCGGCGGGAGGCTCTGCCCATCCACCCTGACGTCATCATGGGTGATTCTGTGCAAAGCAACCACATATGTGCGCTCCTTTTGCGAACTGGTAGTAAAGGTAAGACAAACCCACTCCTGATTAAGTCCTCCTGTAACAACTCCTCTTTGTTATATAGAAGATAGGAGCTCTTTAATAAATCCTTTGGAGAGAACATTCAGCTGTATCACTAAAGCTATTGACAGTACTGAAAAAGAAGAAGGTGACTTATTTCCTCAAATAGAGTGTAGGAAGTTAGCACTCACCCCTCTCCTAGAAGAATGAAATATTTTAGGAAATATTTAAAAAGGCAGAATATTATATTTCCCTGGAGGCAAAAAAAACATGTTTTAGGCAGGAAATAGACTCATTCTTAATAGCCCCCAGCAGATGCCTGCACTTAACAGATAAAGAGATACCTGGTCTATTCATACACAAATGCCCTCACCCAAGCCTTCAGCATCCCATCTGGAACACAATAGCACCAGAAACTAAATTCATGACACAGCTCACTCACATGGCCAAGGCTCAAGCAAGCTTGGGAGACAGCCTAGAGAGTTAGCCAAGACTCCACCCCTGGGTGTCTCACAACCAATCAGGAGACATTTCTTATACAGGAACAGGAAACACTAAGGTGTGGCCCAACAGAGTTTATAAACTCAGGACCTCAGCATCTTGCTCTCTTGCTTTTTTGAATCTTCACTGTGAAGCATGTGAGCCCTTTTCTGATCAGGAAATCAAGCCATGTGATTCCTGAATGCAGGGGTTGGACTAGATGTCCTCCAAGGTCCCTTCCAACTCTTATTCTTATCTTATCTTATCTGAATACTATTAAACAATCTTTCCAAGCAGTCTTCATGTTTCCAGTGTCTGCTCCCCACTTAGAGCAGAACCGAGACAGATATATTTTCCTCTAACAAGAGAAGAGGAGAGCATTTTCAGACCTTGCTTCTCTAACTCCAGTTCCAGCAAGAATCCCAGCCTGATCCAGCATAGCATAGTCATTCAGAGTGGGAAAAATGTATCTACTTTGCTTTCTATTTTAGCAGTTGCTTTCCTCTAAAAGAGAACATACATACATTTTTTATTGCTCTGCTGGCTTTGGAGAACTCAGAGAGTTGGGCTTATTTGGTTCTATACTTTTTTCCTTCCTATCACCAGTAAATAACAATGCATGTGTATTAAAAATACAGGTTGCTCCTGGCTTACGGCCATAATTTGATCACATATAATAAAAAAAGATGTAGAGACTCTGGAAAAAGTGCAGAAAAGAGCAACAAAGAGGATTAGGGGGCTGGGGGCAAAAATATATGAAGAACAGTTGCAGGAATTCAGTTTGTCTAGTCTAGTGAAAAGAAGGACTAGAGAGGTGGCATGATAGTAGGGTTCTAATATTTAAGGGACTGTCAAAGAGCACCAAAAGGTAAGCCAAAAAAACATCAGATGGAAACTAATCAAGGAGAGAAGCAACCTGGAACTAAAGAAAAATTTCCTAATGGTGAGAACAATTAACCAGTGCAACAAGTTGTGGGTGCTTCATCACTGGAGGTTTTATAGAAGAGACAGGACAGCCACTTGTCTGGAGTGGTATAGAGCAGGGGTATCAAACTCACGATGACACGTTATCTTCCCACGACACATTGAAACTTTTTCCTCCTTCACTAAACCAGAGATGGGGGTGGCCATCACATGACGCATCCAGCCCACAGACTGTGAGCTTAACAACCCTGGTATAGAGTATCCTGCTTGAGAAGTAGGTTGAACTAGAAGACCTCTGTTATTCTGTTATTTCCATTGTTAAACATGACTATTGTTAAGTGAATTGTGCCCCATTGTACATCCTTTCTTGCCATACTTGCTAAGTGGTTCACTGTAGTTTTTAAGTTAGTAATACAATTGTTAGTCAATCCGGCTTCCCAATTGACTTTGTTTGTCAGAAGGTTGCAAAAGGTGATCAGGTGACCCTGGGATGCTGCAACCATCATTAAATATATGCCAGTTGCCAATGACCAAATTTTGGATATATGACCCTGGGCATGCTGCAATGGTCATAAGTGTGAAAAATGATCATAAGTCCCTTTTTTAGGTGCCATTGTAATTTCAAATAATAATTAAGTGAATGGTTGTAAGGTGAGGACTGCCTATAAAATTGATGAAACAAACAAGGGAGTAAGTAAAGCAGGAACTGAAATATAAAGTATTTGATGGTAAGAACAATGACCAACAAAAAGTAATAAAAGACTAGACCAAGTAGGAGTAGTAGTTGTGCACTAGGGACTAACTTTTTCTCTCAAGGAGAAATCTTTTTCCCACCCACTCCTCTTTGTCTTTCTCTCTCTGTCTCTCTCTCTGTGTCTCTCTTTCTCTCTCTCACTTCCCCTTCCTCGGTGTGAAAAGAAAAATTATGCTGGACCCACTGTGATCCCTCATAGCACAATAACTGAAAAGCCATAACATATGTGAAGGAATGTGAGAGAGTGTGGGAAAGAAGTGGAAGAAGACTGCAGTTTAGATGAAAAGAGACTACACAGCTCAGATGTGGAAGTCCTGAAAGTATTCAGGGAAACTCCACTTTAATTAACTCAAGTCTGGTTAGGAATGTACTCTTAACAGTTTTGAAAGATGTATTTTATCCAGTCTACCATTAAAGAAGCCTTTCTGAAATCTGTACAGTTCTTAACCCTCCCTACTTTGCTTAGGAAGAGCTTGACAATGATTCAAGTTCTATCACTCTACCAACCAGGCTATGTTTCATGTTGAAGAGCAGCTCTTCAATATCATAACTCTACAACCATCCCAGCTTCTCTCTTCTCCCTATCTATTTGCATTACTACTTAGCATTAGAGAAATTTAGCCTTGCTGGACAGGAGAGCTCATAGTTATAGATCTTTCCTAAAGTAATGTTGGTTTTTTGCAGACATCATGGTTGTTTTTCAGTTAATTCATTCTTCTTAAAAAGCCAGTTCAAGAAAGGTACCCGTGATAAGTCCAGACATCTACAAGAAGTAATCCCAATGAAAGTAAAGGCTCTCAGAAAAACACATCCCTATTCATGAGTAATAGGGAATAAGACTGGATGGGAAAGGGTCTGATTCAACAGGGCATTGTTTATGTTCCTTAGTAGAAATCTTTGAGAATGCCCAACCGTGTGGGCATGGAAGAACTCTCTGAACAGCAATAGTTACTAATTCAAAACCTTATTTGGGAAGAATTTGAGAAGATTTAGAACCAGATGCTCTCAGACATTTCTGTTGTGGTCCGCCAGCAGCCTGCAGATCTAGCAGCAGAGTTGAACAGTGAGGAGGCTGGGGAGGAACATTGGCCAGTCCTAGAGTCTGGGATAAGGGCTCTGTGTAGCGGGCATAGATGGGGCCGGGTCATCTGTGAGTGATGCACAGACTCTGGAGACTCCAGCAGAGAGGCAGAAGAACAGGAGGAGCCTGTTCCTAGTGCCCGCATGTGCAGAGCTGCCAGAAGGCAAGAGCAGCTAAAGCCAAAAGGACAACTCGGGAGTAAGGCCAGGAGATGATTGGTCCCTCCCATAAGGCTTAAAAGAGACACTTGGACTCTTTGTAGGAAAAGCAATGTTGCAAAATCTGTCTCTAGTTGGTGTTTCTTGTTTCTGAAGTTCTTGGGGCTTTGCCAAGAAAGGCTTTGGGAGGTATAAAAAAAGATAAAGGTTTGTGATAAACCTGAAGGACTTCTTCCAAAGGATTTGTTTTGCAATTGATTTGGACTCAGTTGGAAATGAATTAATTCTCAACTGTTATAATAAAATGTTTGCTTGGGACTAATTCTGTCTTGTACTGACTACGGAAGCCCAGGTCAAAACATTTTATGTCTTTTAAGGTTCTGAAAATAAGACTTTGAAATTCAGTTTAAATAGATCTATATCCCCATCCTACTAACTGACTTCAGCAACATATCTCTGGGGAGTCTCAGTCATCCAGGTCATGGCTGTCTCAAAGGTGTTTGTTTTTTTTTTTCCAAAAGGCAACTGGACTTTGTTCTTCCTTGAAGCTGTTTCGTTTCTCATCCAAGAAACTTCTGTCCAATTGTCTTTTGAAAAACTACCTTTGGGCTTCAGTGGTTTTAAAACATAATAAATGAAGAACCAGTAAAGCTCTTTACATGAGTAAAAAATGGAACCTTTTAAAACTCTTTGACGGTATAAGGCAAAACTTCCTGATGGTACCAGATTGAAAGAAGTTATGTCTTCTTGCTGAACAAGAGGCTGAACAGATTTTCAGAAGGCTAAATTTCCTCATTCCGATGCTGCCTAGAAAAATATTCTTTTCCAAGTATCTAATTCTGCCCAAAGTGTTTCTTAAGGTGAAAATTAAGAAAGGGGAAGAAACAGCTGTTGTCTAATTTTGCAAACATTCTGACTACTGCAAATATTTCTCCCATCAGTATTCGATCAAGCTCACGTATAAGGGGTGAAATAGAAGCAGACTTTGCTAACGGAAACAGATTATTGGATGTCTAAAATAATTTGTATGGCTCGACTGGAAAGGGACACTTTAATACAGAACATTTTAAAATGCTGTTCAAGAGCAAGAAGTTATTTGAAGTTATTTTCAAGGGAGAGGCCAGATAATAGGCATTCATTGCAACAAATGAGCTGGCACAATCTGCCAGGGAGAGTCGGCTTCAAAACAAAACAAAATGAAAAAAGAGGAGAATACAGTTTGTCATTATCATCAATGATGAAAGCTATACAAAATAAGATGAACGTGCCAGCAGCTAAACGCTGAAAGGTTCCAAGAGATTTGCAAAATTAAGATTCATTGTTAGGGGGCCTCCTTCCACTCTTTCAGCAGTAGCCTGCAAATGGATTTTTCTCTGTGCTGAAATGCAGGCTTATCTCTGGAAAAAAAAACAAAGAAGACAGGCTGTATCTTCTCCTTTCCCATTTCTTAATAATATTTTATTAATTTACAGGAAACCATTAGAGAAGTTCGGGTCAAAAATGAGATATTAATAAATACAAGAAATGTGTTATTTAGATAAAATTCTTATTATCTCTTTGAATTCTACAGGTGTCCAAGTAAAACTGTGAATATGGATGTTAACCCTCACCCAGACCTCTCCTGAGCATGCAACCAACTCTTCACAGATATGTGAAAGGTTAACAGAGTTGAGGGTCATCCTGATGTCTGAAGGGGATCATTCCAAAAGGCAGGGTCTACAACAGGGGTCCCCAACCTTGGCAACTTTAAGACTTGTGGACTTCAACTCCCAGAATTCTCCAGCCATCTATGCTGGCTGAGGAACT
>JANHFP010007043.1:16062-29786 GCA_032468135.1 Calamaria suluensis
ATAAATAAATAAATAAATAAATAAATAAATAAATAAATAAATAAATAAATAAATAAATAAATAAATAAATAATGTTAGCATAGAGCAAAGTGCACCACTCCGAAAAGCAACAAATGTTCCTGGGAAATTACAAAAATAACTGCTGGTAGTTGTTGGTTTTGTCACCCGTGGCTAGATTTGCACATAACACAAAACTATAAATCTGGTAGGATGAAGACAAGTTGCAGTACTTGTCCTTCTCCTCTGAAGAAGAATTTACTTTTCTTTTTTCACTTTTGACCAACCCATCTGGACTTGATCTCTGATGAACTGAGGCTTAAGTATGCTGGATTTAAGTATACCTGGAAATCATAGTTCAAAAAAACTGGCCTGTTTTCACTAATTTTAGTTAGATTAATCATAGTTTTGAATTTGGGCATAATGTGGAAGTTTCCAGTCTCTCTCTATTAAGTGTGATGGAGACAAAGTGATCATTTGTGCATCTGCAGTTTATGCCAGTTTAAATAGTCAATGTAACAACAGTATCTGCCAATGTGTCATCCAATCAGCCTTTTCCCACCAAACACCACCAGTTTGATTGGAGCAACACAAAAATCATCAGTCACACTACCACCAGCCTTGCTTGTGATTTCATCGAAGCCTGGCACTTCCATCAGCAGACACATTGACCTACAACCAGCCTCAGAATCCAAATCAACTGCACAGCCAATCAGAGACAGCACCGACCCCCAACCAACCCATGCAATTCCCCTCCACAAGCAGTTCACCCCCCAATGACCTGTTGTAACCTCCCTATCACAAGACTCATCACAAGAGTCTTCACTGATGACTCACACCTGACCTATTATAAGACCCTCATTTGGCACACATCTAAAGCCCTTATAAGCCGAACACTGACACTGACATCCCCTAAATTTCTCTGAAGATGTTACCTAGCCTGGTAATGAAACATTTGGAAACCAACCCTTAAGCTCGGAGAATGAATCTTCACCCTCACTATCAATCAATGTTGCTAAGGAAGTTTGTTAAATGTCTTACCTGATGAAGTGATTCCATTTTCCCCACAAACTAGTCTACTGACAACTATCTTTGCATTTGAATATTATATTACAATTAATATACTATATGCTTTATATAAACTTTTTCCACCATAGAAAAAGCCTGAAAAGGACCAGGATGAAGGAGGGTATATGAAGGATGAAGAAGGAGGATGTGACATTGTGTTTTTTTTCTTAATCAAAACAGCTAAGATAAAGCTGTCAACTAATGGTGTTAATTTTGTGTCATCATCTTGTCCTCTCCTGAGTCACTGTTCTTGGCTCTTCTCTGAATGTGAAATCATGTCATAAGATTTCACAGAACAATTGATCTGTGAAAATAATCAGCAAAAGAAGGAACTACACAAAGGTGAAAACTAGTTCTTTTCTCACAGAATTTGTCTTGTCCACTTCTGGACATAAAATGAAGACGCATCTTTTTAAGCCATTTGAATTCAGTGATGCAGGCTATTTAATTAGATATTTCGTTATTTATAGTAACTTGTTTTCCCAGGAAATATGTCCTGGCAAAACAGTTAAATCAAGACTCTTTTCAGAGATAGAATGAGAATATAAGGAGAGAGTAACAGCAGCCTGCACTGTGAGAAACTACATCTTTGTTAGGAACACTCCTAGCACTTTCTTAACAATGCTTGGCCAAAATACTGTTCTTGTTATTACACTGTTTATTCACCCAATTTGTATCACAGCCTTTAGACTGGGTATTTGGGTTCTAACCAAAAGTCTAGGAACCTTAGAGGCATCTTTGTGGCATGGAGGAAGTTCCAAGCAGGAAGGGTTCCCCACTACCACCATCAAAAAGATATTGGTGTTCAAGTCCAGTAAATTTCCAAAAATTTGGAGAATCCCTTTGTTAAGGTTTCAAAAGCTCCATCTCCTATGGTATTAAAACTTTTCTTTCAAACCCTTTCGAACACAATTTGCACATCCTGTATTTTGTTACTTTTTCCATGTGTTTTTTGTCAATTGAACTATTGGCTAATATTGTGACATATATAAATCACACCTTTTTGTTCTTCTAATAACACTACTGTATAACCTGATTATGTTTCCAGTGTCTATAGTTCGGTTTTTAAATTCCTCCCATTACTAGTGAATATCATGTTTGTAGTTTTCAAGATGCTCTCCTGTCTTCTCCAAGAGCATCTCACTATTTTGGCACTTCTGTTCTCATTCTTTTCCTTTGCCCTTCTTCTGCATGAGGAAGAACCATTATCCAAACAGGCTGTTGAACAGAAGAATTGGTGGGCTAGATTAGACTCTGCAGGGACATCAGATTAATATCAGGGTGCTGAATAGAACAGAAAAGAACAGAACAGAATAGAATTCTTCATTGGCCAAGTATGATTGGACACACAAGGAATTTGTCTTGGTGCATATGCGCTCAGTGTACAAGAGCTTCTCAAGGGCAAAGATAACAGAACTCTAAATGAACAGGTCAATATGTAAGAAAATGGACTGGGTAAAATTTCTAGCTTTTTTGAAAATAGTGATTAATGAAAAGACCAGTTTCATCCCCCTTCCCATTTTAAAGTTTGCTTCAACCAATTTCTACTCCTTTTCCATGACAATTTCACATTTTATATGCTTTGTTTGACAGATTTCTCCAAAGATACACTCTTTTGTCTGTTCTTTTCCTATTATGCATGTTTTGGCAATTTTCCTGGATATGTCTTTTCATTTGAACAGTTTGCCTACTATGAACTCCTTTATCAGCGGGGAAGAGGACTCATAATTGGTTGATTGGTGAACGGTGATGTTTGACACATTGTTAGGCATGAGATTCTTAATTACCATCCTTTGAAATCTTTTCCCAATTTTGTCTCCCAGGGTCAACTTCTCAATATGTCCCAACAGTCTGCAATGGCCGTGAAGTGGTGGATTCTACAACCTCATCCTTGTGAACACTTGTGCTTGGTGACCATGAGTATTTTTAGCCGTTGTGCTCAACTCCTACAAAGAAATGCCCCCTTTTTTTGTTTCACACTGGGCCTTTTTTTCCTTAAAAGATAACAGCAGCAACTAGTTTCCAAGTTCATCTATTGGTCAAATGTTTTCAATGCAACAGAATAAGGACACAAGAAATGAGATCACAGTTTTATCCTCAAAGACCAATGCAGAGAGGCACACAATTTGGGAAGGTTTTTTTTAAAAAAAGTAATCCAGTGGTTCCACACATAAAGGATGGATTAAAATGTAGAATTCAGGCTACAAGAGAGTGATCTAAACTAACATTTTCTGTTTGTATTAATTTTCATTTTTCTTTCTGTTAGCCTTCAAATTATGAAGAAACCAAGGAAAATTTGGCACAGTGTAAGAGGTGGAAGAGAATCCTATATTTAAAAACCTGATGATCAGGTGTCTTAATTGCATTGAACCAAATTGTTATATTCTTCGGTTTGTTTTACAGACGTAACACTCAGTGAGAGCTTTCTTTGATGAACAAACTTATGACATAATCTAAGAAGGAAAATAAATGCAGAAACGGAATTTAAAAAACAGAGCTGGTCAAAACCAGGAAGAAAAGCACTGAAATTATGTTGTTTTAATTACAATACAGAAGATGCACTCTGAAATCTTCTTTGATGGTTGGGTAATATTGTTGGCAATAATAGCGGAATAAGCAAAAGACTAGTTGTATAGACCAATAAAAAGGTGCCTGAAAACGTCCACGATGATTCAGGACTGTAAACATTGATTCAGAGGGGATTCTAATCTCCAGACCTTCCTCTGTTGTACAAAGAGGAAGAAGACCTTGATCTGGTTACTTGAATTAAACAGTAGTTAAATATTGATAGTGCCAATATAAGCCCAATAGTTTCTTTGTGTCCTAATGATTCACATGAATCCAGTTATGGGAAAATGTAGGATCTTAAGCAAGCAAGAGTTTATCCAAGTTACTTAGTGAGAGAAAAACAATGGACAAAACGCCACTACACCCAGATGGAAAAAAATGAGAACGTTCTACTATCATAGAAAATATTTCTTCTGCTTGCCTTCAATGCTAAAGTTTCACAAAAACTGTTGGCTTGCCTTCTGGGCTGTTGCTACTCCACAGCTATTGGCTAAAGTTCTTTGCTCTTAGAACTACTGTAGGATGGCAATCATTTCTGTTGGTTTCTAAAGGGATGCACAGAACTTCTGGTATCCAAAGGAAGAGGCAACAAGTTTTAAAGGAACTTTAGTACTTGCTTTGGGCCAGGAACAGATCTGGGGAAAAAAAAGTCAAACTTCTGTTTCAGAAGACTCTTGAACCCTTGTCTACATGTAGCCTGTTCTTGCCAACAGCTCTATTATAGCACAATTATTTCTTCTTTTAAGCTGCCGGTGTTGCCAGTGAGCTAAATTAGTTAATAGCACATTTTTCTCCATGGAAAGTCCTGCCCAGCCTCCATCTGTCTTCTATGCTTTTTTCATATATCTCTGCTCGTAGAGTTGTCTTTTCAAATCTGTCAGATGCATCAAGGGACAATATTATGTGAGTAGTGAGAAGCTGGGTGCTCCAGTTAGTGTCACTTTTCGGAGGATCTGCCAGTACCTATCATTCTTGAGCACCAAAAGGCTTCCTTGAAAGAACAAGTGGGCCACCAAACACCCTCAAAAAACTCTTCCTAACTGTAAGGGAGGGGGAAAAGTTCATCTCTCAAAGATTCCATTCGTCATCTCTGGGCAAATTTATCTACTTTAGGAATGCTGCTGAAGGGTTTGAAGGGAAAACCCTTTACGCCTAAGTATATATGGTGCTGAATATTTTGGTGCAAACCACTTCATCAGTTACAATTTACGCCAAGAACCATCTGTGACTGGCTGTTGAGTTAGCATAGTATGTTAGACTAAATATATCTTTTGCTAATTTATGCCTTGGTGTTTTGTACAAAGCCAATTGATTAGACAGTTCTGTTAACCATAGTTGGTAACTTTGTGCAAGCATAGCCACGATCTATTCTAAGCTGCTATGACTGGCTGTACAGTTGTTTAATGGACACATTGTACTGCCCATGAGAGGCACTAAATCCTTCATCACGGCTTGTGAAACCTTCTAAAACTCATTGTCAACAACAGGAAAATCTTCAGGCTATTCCAAGGTTGGGAGTTGAGGCAAAACATCTTCAACAAACTTTCCTTGAGGCCAGCAAAAAGGAAAGAGCAATTGTTTATAAATGGGATGTTGGTTTGAGTGAGAGAGGGAGAGGGAGAAAGAAGCCTTTGTTCAGGTAGCTGTTTCAGGGAAGAAATCTCAACTGTGGTGGGGTTGCTGAGGGACTTCAGTGCTTCTGGCAAATTACAATGAAAATGAAATTCTTTGCTAGACTGGGAAAAATGGTCTGTGCTCATCCAGATTTTGAGGAACTCTTGGTCACATGGAAAGTTTCCATAAACTTTCCAGAGTAGAAAAAGATCATATGGTTAGCAGCTGGAGCAAGATTTAAATATTTCTTGCACAATCTGTAGAACTCTAGCACTTATGCTATATAAAAGGGATAAATTAATTTGTGGATTTTCTGAGAAAGCTTGGGAATGTGCCAAATCCAAGTGAAATCACAATGGCAGTACAATTTCCTACATTTCTTTGGGCAATGGTGAATTGGAGGCTTCTGCCTCCTCAATATCCATGGTTTAGACTTGGGATTCTTTAATAAGATTTAAAGAAATATCACAATGCTTGTTCTAAGGTACTATTTACTCTCATCCTAAAATAACACAAAGAATGAAGCTATTTCTCACTTTTGTGTGCTTTGGTAGTTTTATTATACACCTCTGTTAATTCTGATGCTCGACAATCATTTGGGATGGAGCTTATGTTTGTGAAAGGTTTGAAAATCCATTTCCTGGCAGAAGAAAATGAATTCTCGTATTTCTCTATCTCACTAAAATAATTACTATTATGTCAGTATGTTCTTAAATTTGTTCAGGACAAGAGTAAAGTGTATCAAAGGAATGTGGAAAGAATTTGAGGACTTAACCACAAGGTTAACCTAAATGTCAAAAGCACAATTTTACCGCTCTAAAGCAATTCTATTTATAAAAACCACTGTACTTAAGGCTACTAGAACCAGTAGCAATTATTAATGTAAGCCTTACTCATGATCTGGAATGAGCAGTTCTCCCTGCAGCTCACAGGTGGAGTGAGGTAGGGAGGTAGAACTACCTCACAACCAGGAAGACTACCTTTTCCAATATCATTTTAAAAAGCACGTATGTACTTTGAATTTTAAACCAATTCAAAAACTGAACTACGTTTTCCATTTCTCAAATGTTCCCCATGTGAACTGCCTGTGGGGAGCTGTCTGAAGCAGGGCCCCCAAAAAATGATAAAAACAGCTTCTTGGGTATCTAGAAGTATTTTTAGGTTGGAATATTTTTCAGTGTTACCAATGTCAGCGTTTGAACTACTAGGCAATACAGGGATGATGGAATGATCATTGTTGGGGCTTAGGTGTAAAATAATATGCCTTCAATGCCTTTTTTTTCTTTGATCAACTAAACAGATAGTATGCCAGTACTAGATTTCCTCTGCAAGTAAATGATGCTGTGAAGCATTTCTACTATCGTAGGGATCTGCTTCACCTGCCAGTCAGTCACAGCAACATGCCTGAACTTTGTTAGGTGCTGCTCAGCATGATGTAATACAAGCAGACATTTCCCCCATTAATGAAAGGCGCTCCATTAATGCCTTAGGACTGCTACTTGGCTACTCTTCTTTCCGATTCAGTGGGAGGTGTGTCAGGACTCTCTTCTTCAGCTGAAACCCAACTGTGCAGGCAACTCCAGATTCACTGAAACAAGCAAGGGGGGGAACTATAATTCTGGATATATGGTTCTCTTTTAAAGGAACAAATTCTGGAGCAAATCCAGAGGAGGGTTGCCAAGTTGGTGACTGGTCTGAAAACCAGCCCTAGGAAAAATAAATAAAGGGTTTGTGTAGAGTGCGGAAGATAATATTGACAAGCTAGGCCACAGCCATTACTAAAGTGGCAAGGAGAAAAAAAAACATGGTTCAAGTCCAAAACCAGAAGAAGGTACTGTATGTGCCAGCAACTCAAGCAGACCCTTTCCTAATTCACATTAGTATAATGGGTGGGATGACAAAGCAGTTAGACTTGCAAAATTCTGTTACTGTAGCCAATATTAATAAAAGTAGTTTAGGCCTTTTTGTGGAATTGATTTCTTGGTTTGGTCTACAGAGTGTGGCTGACAGTCTGATAATATTTACCTTACAGCAAAGATGACTTGGGTGGGGGGAGGTTGCTATCTTCAAATAGCTGAAGAGTTGTCACTCTTCCACTGTCCAGAGAGCAGGAGAATCAGTGGAATAAATTACAAAGAAAGTAGGTTTAGGCTAAATACTGGAATTGCCTGATGTTGCAACCTTTAGCCAATGGAACAGTCTGCCTAATGAAGTGATGAATTCTCTTTCACTGAAGATGAAGCCAACTTCAATGTCATCTGTCAAGAGTAGGGCATTCTGTCCTGAGCATAGTCGGACTAAGTAACATCTTAGATTCCTTTCAACCAGACCATTCTATAATATCAATCCACTTCCAAGAAACATTAGCAGTTGTTACACAAGGAATATAACTGCACTTTATAGAATCAACTCTTCTAGAACTGGGTACTTCCATGTTTCTCAATGGAGGAAAACATTTCCCTTAGCCTCATCTCTAACCTATCATATTAAAACTATTGATTAGAGGTAGAGGCCACTATGATTATGAAAGAAAAAGAACATCCTTGGGTTAGCAGTTTCTTGATTTGTCTGGGGAAGATTGATACTGAAGAATCTAAAGGAAAGTTTCATTTGAGTCATAATTAGTAGTTTAGTTGTGTTGCTGTTACTAATGGATGGCACCTTCCTTCTTGCCCTTTTAAAGTTGAGTCTGTCGCATAACGGAGCTTGGCTCAAAAGGACTAGATGGACATGTCCATGTTGGCTTATTGGCTTGCCCTTGCCTTCTTCTGTGATATTGTCTCCATTTCAGTCTAGTCTATGGCTCTGGTATACTGATTCTCTCCCAACCAAAAACTAGCCCGGTCTGACACAGCTTAACTTTTTCAAATACAGCCAAGTTTGGCTAAGTGTTGTATGTGCTGTGACTGTGAACTTGTGTCTTTATTGGTAAGCCAAAATATCCATTATTATAATGAAGGACAGCCTGAAAATTACTAAATTAAGTGAACATTTTTCGTATTTCAACATGCTAGGAAAAATGTGTTTCCTGGATTTGGGAAATACCATATTCCTGATAAGCACATATGGAAAAAGGCAATAAAGCCACACCAAGATGAGATGGAAACCTGAATGGAAAATTCTAAATCTAGTAATTGGAATAGCTACTCCAACTGTGACATTTACCTGCAAACCTGACAAGATAAACACACCAGCCTGAGGTAAGAAAAAAATGGCTGTTTATGTCCCTTAGCATCATAGCATGATTCAACTAGATATTATAATCTGAAGGATAAGGCCTGTAGTTTTAGTAATAGCGAAAGTAGAATAGCTTGAACTGTGTACTGCAAATCTGTTTGGAAGTTTCAGAACTTAGCTGAAGAACTCCTACTTTTCCATCACTTATAATTCTCTATTTCAGTAAAAGGCAGTAAATTGTGTGAGGGAAAACCCCTAAGCTGCTAATTCCTCAGTGACAGTCAGGGTAAAGTCTGGTCCTGCTGCAATAGAGTTGTATTATTACTTGTAAAGGTAAAATGCAGAAGAAATGTGAATTTAGGTATTTTGCCGTTTTCACCAGAAAGGTACCAGATTGGGGTGGTTGAACAATAATTGAACCATCATCAGGGACAACTTGTTGAAATCAACCTTTGCTCTAGATATCAACTGATTGCTCTGAGCCAAATTTAAGTCCCTGAGTTTAATTTGAAAGATAGTTATGAATATAAAAAATGGAGCAGGGCACCTAGGATATACCTCCCTTGTGGAAGATATCTAAAGTAAACATTTCTGATAAAATATACAAATCTGAAACTATGCCATTCAAACCAATCACTTCTGCAGTTTATAAAATTTTAATTTCTCCCTTCCACAAGGGAGATACTGTATATCCTGGTTGCCCTACTACTCCATATTTTATATGCATAACCATCTTGCAAATTAAACTCAGACTAAGATTGGCTCAGGGTATCCAACTGATATCTAGGTCAAGGGTTGATTTCAACCAACGCTCCCTGATAGTTCAAGTATGGCTCAACCTTCCCAATTTGATACGTGGGACTATACTCACAATCATCCACACCATCAGGGCCAATACAGCCTAGCTAAAGATGGGAAATGCGGTCAACACATCTGAATGGGACCAATAATTATAGGGACGTTTTCACCAAAGGATAGAATTATTTGCAGGATATGGGAACGCTAGGAATGAAAAAGTGCTCCTGTACAAAACAATAACAAAAGAGAATGTAAGTATTATCTAAATTTTAAAAAGTATTATTGTGATGTATGTTTTAAAAAAACAGAATTTAAAGTAGACTTTTTGTGATCCAGTTTGTGATTTTTTTGTAATTTATGTAAATAAAGTGCTTTTTTTATTACTGAAGTCTTGAATCATGAGAAGTTCTTACACAGGGTTACCAGGCTTACAACAAAAGGACATGCCTTCCTTTTTTGCCCCCATGTCTACTGTCCAAAAGTCATAGCCTTAAAATCAAATACTGGCCAAGCATCTCCTTACCAAGTGGGAGAGTTTACAAGCTCATTGTTTTGTGACCTTAAGCACAAATTGTTTAGCACCCCATCTGGTCCCTTGGCCTGATGCCTGAAATTGACCAGCCCCAAAGTTTTTGCTTCCTAACTAGTGCTAGCACATTGCTGAGGCTGAAAACCGGTCTCCTTTGTTGTTTATTTGTTTTATTTAAAACATTCACGTAGCCACCCGTCCTATACTGAACTCCAGGTGGTTCCCAATCAACAATTAAAACATCAAAGCATGTATTAAAACTGTAAACATTAAAAACCTGGCCCCAAATTTAAGCTTCCGCATGCAGACCATTGTCACATCTTCTCATCCACTTCACCCTATGTGAGATAGACCATTGGCCTAGATATCAACTTAAGTGCTTTCCTATAGGCCTGCTGAAGGGGCCAAGCCTTTGGTGCCAGGTTTTTAATGTTTATGGTATGTATTATTGACATTGTTTTAATTGTTGATTGGGGGATTCTCTGATATAAGATAGGAAGCTATATAAATGCTTTAAATAAAACAAGCAAAAAAAGACTGGTTCTAATGCTGGAAAAAGTAATTTCATTTACGTTTTTTGGTACTTTTTCACAGTAATTATTCTTGAAGGTGCTAAAAAAGTTAAAAGTGTGTGTCTTAACCCTCACTTTTGTGTTCTCCTTTCTAATCATCCATGCCAGTCATCAATCACATTTTTCTTACTTCAGGGTTATTCTTCAGGGCTGAAGGAAAAATAAGTCCTAGTGAAAAAAAAATCTTCTAAAAAAATGCATATAATTGTACTGTTAATTCCGAAGTAGAGAATATGGAGATATGCACGGCCAGAGTATATTTGAATTGCCAAAGATTACAGAGCTTGAAATAGATGTCTTACCTGACTCCAGGAGTGAAAAAGTCTGACACTGTACAGAATGGCTGAGGTAACACAAAATGCTAATCCAAGACCAAGGAAACCATTTTATGGTTTAACGTAAAGTGTTTCAGTTTCCAGAAGAGCATTAGATTATTGTGATTGATCCATACCGTGAAATAAAAATGAAAAAAAAAAATCAAAATGACCTCTAAGTTCTAGAAACACAAGATAGCTTTAATATATATATATTATATAAGGTAATTCATGAAAATGTGAACAAGATTTGCAGTAAGAAAGATTTAGGAGTCCTCAGACGATTTCTGTGAATTGCCTGCTGTGGCCTTCTTGAGTGGAATAATGCAAATACTATTCTTGGCTTCTTTAATCCTCCACCAACGACCCAACCTGAAATACACAACCCAGAAAAAGATAAAGTTATCTGCTTATGAAACATTCTGTTGGTTGGCTTGAGTAGATCTACAAAAAGGCTGAGGAAACGTTTTACCATTCCTGTATGCTAGTAATTATTCTCTAAAATGTACATATTTTGGGGGGGGGGAAATCCCTAAAATTATAATAGGACAAACAGTAAGACACTGACCAGGCTGGAATTAAAAGCATCAATACAAGGACAGTTTTTTCTTCCCATGTGGTTTTACAGTAGGGTTTTACATCTCAATCCCAATAAAAGCTCATTGTTTTGTTTTAATCCTTGCAGAAAAAACCCCCAGGGTTACCTACAATTAAGGCATGAGAGAGCTACCCTTATCATTAGCTGAGTCAAAGTTCTAAAGCAAAGGAACTGACCTCTCAGCCCTGTCCAAATGTCTCCCTGTTTACATAAATACAGGGGTGCCCAACCTTGGCAACTTTAAGACTTGTGCACTTCAACTCCCAGAATTCCACAAGTCTTAAAGTTGCCAAGGTTGGACACCCCTGTATAAATACATTTAACATAAATCCATATTTGGGAGTTCATCAGCATTTGCTACCTGTCAGTGACAGTAATTCCTATTAAAATGATTTTTAGGTGAGCCCAAATCTCAATCTATGTTCTCAAAAAAATCTTGTGGGAACAGACTAGGACACTCTTTAACAGAGTACATTTGACCTTGAATCTGTGTAACGGCTGTTTGACAATGTGAATGGAATCCATGTGCACGCACCTGTGTTCCTGTCCGACTCCAGCAACTAGGAAGTTTCCAGAATTTGCAAATTTCAAGCTGTTAACAAAACCAATCTGGAAAAAAAACAGATTTTTAAAATGTGGTTGTTGTTGTTAGTTGCGAAGTTGTGTCTGACCCATCGCGACCCCAAGGACAATGTTCCTCCAGGCTTTCCTGTCCTCCACCATCCTCTGGAGCCCACCCAAGCTCACGCCTACAGCTTCAGTGCCTCCATCCAGCCACCTCATTCTCTGTTGTCCACTTCTTCTCTGGCCTTTTAATGTGGTAATTGTTTGTTTTTTTACCTGCTGTGCTTCTTGGGAAGTTTGGAAGTCCTAATACAGAGATCTTCAAACTTGGCAGCTTTAAGACTTGTGGACCAGCATAGCTGGCTAGAGAATTCTGGGAGTTGAAGTCCACAAGTCTTAAAGCTGCCAAGTTTGAAGACCTCTGTCCTAATATTAAAGCTGCCAAGTTTGAAGACCTCTGTCCTAATATATGTATAGGGACCCAAACTGGAGAAAGCCTGTTCCTGCCATTTCCATCACATCCAATGTTAATCTTTAAGACTTTGATCTCTACTTGGATAGCAACAGAAATATATTTGTCTGCTTTGCAAAAGGATAAGGAGTCAATTGACTACATGGATCCCAGTTATGAGTTGCCGGAAATTTGAAAAAAGGGATCCACATGAAGGTTAAAGATGAGCAAATGTTTCATCCGAGTTACAGTCATGAAGGCCTCCTGCTCCATCCCATTTGCTACATATGCTGGGAAGCTCCTTCTCCAGCTCAAGACCACACTCTGCAGCAACTTTCCACTTACCGCCACTAAAGGGCTGCAGGTGATCTGCAGATACCAGTTTTCTGTATCAGGTTAAGTGCTCCACTGCCCAAAAAGAAGCCTGGAGGTCTAACTATTGGGTTATGCTGCAATATGGATTAGCTTCCATAAGTTATTGAAGAAGAACTCATTTATACACACAACTAAAAGTAGATTCTTGTAATGTTCAAAACTAAAATGAACAAGGGAACTCCTGCATAAAGTTCCCAGGTTCACTCCACAGTGTTAGTTCCTCTTTCTTCACTTGTTTCTTAAAGTACTTTAATATGAATCTCAAGGTAGAAAAGTTTAGATTGGAAGTTAACCCCACGGCTCAAAGCAGCTTCCTCACCAGGGGAATGTCAAAGAGGAGCTCCAACTTCCGAAATCCTTCTCCGCATTTCCACAATTTCACACCGGCACTGTGGGAACCTGTCAAAAACAGAGGCTATGTTTTTAAAATGTCCATCTTCAGTTTAAAAAGTTTAGTTCAGTGACACTTTCCTATTTCTTCAAGTGATGTCCTTGAAGAACCTAGAGCTAGAGATTAACGGATAAACCTCAATCTAACTTTTATCCTTCCTAATTTAAGACATTATATAAAACATATATAACATTTTATTTTCAATATCAGCAAAAAACAAGAAACAAATTTGATGCAACAATGTTGTCGCATAAAGTACTGCCTGGATAGTCTCTGGAGATGAGCTGAAAGGCAAAAGGAAGCACGTTGCTCCCTCTCATATTTGAGTAACCAGGTGCCTCCACAAACAAACACACACACACATAATTGTTTTTTGCTGATATTTTAAAATTAAGATTAATTTTAGATTAAAATTAAGTCTTCCTTAATTTTAAAATATAAGCAAAAAAAATTAGAAACATATAACGGCACAATTTTGTCGCTAATTACTGCCTGGATAGTCTATGAGATGAGCTGAACGGCAAAAGGGGGCTAAGTTGCTCCCTCTCATATTTGGGTAACCAGGTATCTCCACAAATAAATATATATTTATTTTATATATTATATATATATAAAAAGCTTTCTGTTCAATTGTCAGTGTTTTTGAAATGTTAGCTCTGTGGCTGTAATCTAATTGGTTGGTTGGTTTGTGGTCTCTGATAGGTTGGT
>JANHFP010007043.1:81564-96317 GCA_032468135.1 Calamaria suluensis
ATTGTAACATGCCCCAAGGTTTACCGGATCTGGTTTTACTTATTTGACATATCTCACATGCCTTCACATACTCCTCGCTTATTATGCACCTTGTGCATCCCGTATCCAAAAGAGCTCAGTGTGGCACCCACTCCCCATCCGGCTTTCCTTTTAGTTCAACCGGAAGCATAAACGGAAGTACGGGACCGCTTACCATATAATCATCCACTCTGTTATCTTTACTGGATTCGGTCGACCATGGATGATCCGGTTCCGGGGGAGTTCCATGTCTGTTATCCTCCCCTGACCGATATGCACCTGTTCTTGTTGGTCGACTACGGGATAACCCCTTTTCCCTTTGGGGTTTCCCTTTCTCCTGCGACTCCTCGTCTTGCATTGGGGTTAGGGGTGGGATAGGACCCTCCAACGCCCTATGGCCCTGCCGGCGACATCGATAACAGCGGAAACTTGGCCTCTGCCCAATCTCCAACACCTGTTGTTCGGCTTTATCGGTTCCCCCCCGGGTCAGTCCCATATTCTTTCGTGGCAGTCCTGGGCCTTTCCTGTTACCGGGGGTAGGGCCCTCTAGGCGTAGTTCTCGGTCAATTTCCACCGCTGCCCGGTACCATTGGTGTACATCATGGCCTAGCCCTCGATAAACACATGCTTTGCGTAGGCGGCTGTCCAGACCGTTCCTAAACTGCTGGACTAGCATCCGGCTGGGCCATGAACGCAGTCGTCCTGCTGCCTTTTTAAATGCCACAACATATTCCTTTGCCGGGGGGCCCTTTTGCGCCAATGACAGCAGGTTGTCTTCGGCCGTATGTAACCATTCCTCATCTTGGAACCTGGTGCGCAATGCATCCAAAAACAACCCTGGGTCTGCCAATTCACGGGCTCTTTTGCTATGCAAATCGGCCACCCAGTCCGCAGCTTCCCCCTTCATCACTCCAGAGATAGCCCAGGGATGCGGGTATAAATGGCCATACGTATCCACGTGGCCCAGAGCCTGGTTTATAAACACCGCCACACGGTCCGGGCTGCCATTAAAGTGGGCCTGTAGTGGAGGGGGACCCCAGATAGGCTGGGGTGCCAGACCAGCTGCCCAAACTGGCTCCGCTGGCTGATGTCTAGCGACAGGCTGTAGTCCTCTGGGTACCTGTCGTCCTGCGCGTGGTGGTGACCCGGTAGACCGGGGGAGCGGGGGGGAAACTAAAGGACTCCCCCTCCTCGGCTGGCAAGCCTGGTGAGCGCCCTCCCTGGTGCTGGGCCCGTCTGCTCACCCAGACTCTTTCCTCCTCTTCCTCGGCTTCCTCCTCCAGTGCCAACGCCCCGAACTGTTGGTGCAGTCGGGCCATCATAGCGTGTCTCTCAGCTCTTTTTCCCGACGTCATGTCATGGCTCCGCCTCCCGGACAGCATTCCAACCCGCTACGGGCGGCGTGTACAACGGTGAAGGCAACCGCCGGCTCGTCGGCTGCCTCAACGCTGAGCTGTGCCACCAGGACCCGGAACCTCGCTTCTCCAGGGGGTCCTCCGGCGCCGGCAAGTGCTCCTTGGGGCGAACCACCGTAGCTCCGTTTGAGGAGGCATCTCCAGATGCTCCGCCGCCGGACATCTCCTCCGTGCCGCCAACCGCGCCCAGCAATTCCTCCATCAGTCCGACTTCCAACAGTAGGGAACATCCTATGTTGGTGTAGCACTCTGGGAAAAGAGGAAGGAGTTACAATTGTAAGACCAACTGGGATGAATTTTCTATGCCGTGCATACTACAGTTCAGAGACGGTGTGAATTTTCTTTTACCATCTTCTTTTTTTGCACCCACGAAAGAAGCAGAAACAGCTATAGAAGTGTTGGGAGAGGTGAAGTGTGATTCTTCCAAGCATTTCCACCATCTGCATGAGACTAATGTTTATTTATTTATTTAAACGGTGGTTATAGCAACGTTAGGGGACATGGTGGCTCAGCGGGTAAGACAGCTGAGCTTGTTGATCGGAAGGTCAGCAGTTCAGCGGTTCAAATCCCTAGTGCTGCATAACAGGGTGAGCTCCCGTTACTTGTCCCAGCTTCTGACAACCTAGCAGTTTAGAAAGCACATACAAAATGCGAGTAGAAAAAAATTAGGGACCACCTGTGGTGGGAAGGTAGCAGCGTTCCGTGTGCCTTTGGCATTTAGTCACACCGGCCACATGACCACGGAGACATCTTCGGACAGCGCTGGCTCTTCGGCTTTGGAGATGAGCACCGCCCCCTAGAGTAAGAAACTGCTAGCACATATGTGCAAGGGAAACCTTTACCTTTTTATAGTTTGCTAATGCTTTAAATATGTGGAGGATAATTATTTTAAATTCTTGTTGTTTTAGTTTTGTGGTACCCTGCTCAGGATCACCTGTTTATGAGATTGTAAGCTATACAAATTAGATAAACACTTCAGGGACTGCTTGCCTCCTATGACATCTTCCTGGCTGATTCTAACCTACAGGGCTAGAGTGCCCTCCAGGTTCCTTTGATTGAACAATGTCATTTATCAGGATCCTGGGAAGTGTGCTTTCTCCATAGCAGCGCCTGCCCTCTGGAACCAGTTTCCCCTTGAGGTCTGATAAGACTCCAGTCCACTGTTGCTGTGAGCTTCCCAGAGTCATCGGTAGATGGGCTGCATCCACGTTTAATACTTTATTATCATTAAAATAAATACATGAAGGGAAGAATGACTAGGTTAAGAGAAAGGATGGAAAAAGTTGTGGCTATATAGAGTTGTAGAGTTCCTGAAAAAGAGAGAGATGAGAAGTTTAAAGAACAAAATGCAATGCATGAAGCGGTTGCTTCCTTAAACTTTTGTTTTTTGTTTTCTGCATACCACATTAAGTGGCTACCTCTGAAAGGGACTAGAATGCCGGATACGTATGTCTGCATGTTCCCCTTTCCATCCACACAAAGGAGTCACTACTGCTGGATTCTTGCTGCTACCGAGAGTGGGAATGCTGCCATAGTGAATTCTTTTGCTGGAGCTAAAGGGGAAGCTAGCTTGGGACCAATGGCAACCTGTGCAGGTGACTACCAAGGACTGTAGAGTAGCCGTTCTATTCTTCTCAACAGAGAGAAATGTTTCGACAATACTAGGACAACCTGACTATACAAAGATTGGATCTGCGACCAGTGGTATGCTCTTGGCTTATGTGTTGTGGCACTTTCCATGGACTGAAAGCATAGCTGTGTCTGCTCTGAACTAAGCAACTATTAGGGTCAGTATATATCTGGGCTGCAAATATCTTGACTGATCAGCGGAATAGCAGTGAAGAATTAGAATGTACTATATCCTTTCAACACCGTCTAATGGACATCTGGATTTTTGCTTAATATTTTAAGCTTAAAGCACAGTTGGTGGCAAACATTTTGTTTAAAAGCTGCCCATCTTGGTACTAAGCTGTCCATCTTGGTACTAAGAGCCCTGGTGGCCCAGTGGTTAGAATGCTGTGTTGCGGGCTACTTCTGCTGACTGCCAGCAGTTAGATTCTCACCGGCTGAAGGTTGACTCAGCCTTCAAGTCTTCCAAGGTCAGTAAAATGAGGAGCCAGGATCAGGGCAATATGCTGACTCTGTAAAACCGTTTAGAGGGCTGTAAATCATTGTGAAGTGGCATATAAGTCTTATTGCTATTGCTAAACAGACAAAAAACCCATAGATCCCTCTAGTGTGTCACTGAAAAAATAAATTAGAAAAACCACAATGTCATGGATCAAAGTCCATGATCACAAGATAGAGCCATTCATTGTAATTACAGTATATGGCTTAAAGTGTCTCACCAATAATTCTTTATTTAACAAATAGTAATCATGGTGTAGCATGCTATGGGCACAAAGTCGTAGAGTCCAGAATTGTGGAAACCCGTTACGCAACAGGTTAACCTTGATCTTAAAAGCTTATCTAGAAATACTTGACGTTATAATTTCTATGATTGATGAATTTGAGTCTCTGATTTATTTTACCACGAATCAAAACATAACTACGGCGTGCTGGTTATTTTGAATTAATTACGTGTCCTCAAGATGAATCTTTGCCCCTTTGCAGGTCTTCTGTGAACATAGTATCGGTGATAAGTGGAAATTTAATCAACAATATTTTCTCCAGCATTCAAGACAACAAGAAAAGTTTCACCTGCTGATTTCCTGGCTGTCAAAGGGCAGGAGTCCAGCTGCCAGGGAAAAGAAAAAGCGAATAATGCTAGCCTTCACTGTGTTCTTAGATAAAACATTACAAAATCTCCTCTTTTTTTCCCTTTTATTAATCATTCCAGTGGCCAGCTAATACTTTCCAGGTTTTGCCTGACTCAAAGGTACAACAATTAATTCTCAGTTGACAAAGTTTATATTTTTATTAAATCAATGATAAGTTACAAAGGAGGAAAAATATAGAATTATATGTACAGCATTTCCAAAGATAAGCCAAAGGGGATTATGGGGTAGGAAGGAAATTCCTCAGAGCCGCAAGAAAAGATGAGAGCTTTTTGCCAGGAAGTGATAGAGGGAAATTAAAAAGATCTGTACCAGCCAGGGTATAATGCCAAATGGACAACTGGTTGGATTGATTTATGAGAATAGCCTCACTCCCCTCCGCTTTTTGTCTTTTTTGCTCCAATCCTTCCCTTTCTTGTGCAATCAAAATACTGGGATGCATATTGATTTACACCATCTGAGAATTTGATCTCATTAGCTCAGAAAACCTACAGCATTTCTTCATTGATAGCAAACCTTCAACCACCATGCAGTCAACTGCTATGCATGCATGGTGGCCTTTCTATACCACCGTATATTTGCAATGCTGGGGGTATGACACAATCTAGTCTGCAAACAGATGCCATTGCCTTTCAACGCTCTGCATCTGCAGACATCCTTAAACCCAATTATCCTGAAATGTTTAGGGTTTTTTGTCAGCCTGGTTAATTTTTTTTTCCAGACACCTTTGGCATCGTACCCAACTGCGGGAGCTCAACATAATCAGGGCTGTGTGAAACCTGTGATTCCTGGAGGAATCCAGCAAAAACAAAACAAAACCACAGGATATGCTGCTTGGGAACTAGCATTTATTTAGAAAGGGGCAGGTTGGTTTTCTTGCTTCTCCCATGAATTGTAAATCTGGGTACAATGCAAACAAACAAACATTCCTCTCCCAAAATTACCATGCACAAAGGAGATATGTATGCATAGTTGCATATTCTATACAGGTCGGATAACGAACTTTTTATGGCACAGGTTGTGGTTTGCGTGCATGCAGAATTTTAAATATTTTTTTTCTTTGTTTTACTTGAATGCAGACACTACACACAGCCCTGGGCTTTGCTAATGACTCAGTTGGTTCCACAGGAGAGGCAGAGCAAAAGGCGAGTTCAGTTTCTTTTCTAGCCTGATTCACTGAACAAGCGCATTCCATCCAATGCCTGATAAAAGATAACAGTTTGCTATTATTAGCCTTGTAGTATTTGAATAAAGAAATACAACATGCCAACTTGAGTCAGCAATCTGAGTCAGTTTGGAGAAGCTATACTGTTTATCACCAGTTAAGAACTTGGTTGTACGATCCTTCGCTTGGCAGTATATTTTCTATACATTGCAAACCTGTAACTATTTTCTCAGGAGCAAGCTATGCTGAATTCCTGCTAGACAGGACCTCAATTTATTGAGATGATTACCAAATGTAGCAACGTGGTTGTCTATCTCTGGGATGACACTTTGTCTTAGAAAGAAGGGTCAGGATCAATTACAATCCCTGTCTCTTCACTCATATGAATTTATCTGCATTGACCAGTGCCCTCCCAAAAGCAATAGATAAGAGGGAATGGGGATAATGGGGACTCTTTTTGGAGCATGTACTCATTCCTTAAGGCTGCATGGAAAAGGTCCCAGATGTAATCCTTGTCATCTCCAGGTAAATCTGAGAAACTCAAGATACCTTGGAGAGCCACTATCAGCTAGCACAGGAGACAACACAAAACCAGAGGTGGCTGTTAGTTGGACTTGCTATTAGGTGGCAGTTTCCTATGCTTAGAGTAAACAGGGTGTTTTATTATTATTATTATTACTGAGTAAGCCTGCTTAGAGCTAAACTATGAGGGACTGAACAGCATTAGTAAGCACTCATTGGAGACAACATCCCATGAGGGTACGATAAATTCAAAGATGTGTTCATGGCATGATAGCTATTCTATGACCTTCTAAGAAGAGTTTTCCTGAGGTATCTGCCATAAAAAAAAGACCTTGGAGTAGACGTCTTCCATTGAGACTAGGTAGAATTGGCAGCCAGTGCTGGAGATTCAAATTTAGTAATCTACACTATCTGATTAGCCTTTGCCCAGGTTTTTAGCAGGGAAGCCGAATAGAAGCCAATGGTTGCTAGGCAACTCCCTGTCAACAAGGGAGGGCCTCTGGTAAAAGTTACTCCCTTCAGCCTCTTTTTGTTCTAGCTGGCTTTTAGGGGGAAGCAAACACCACCACCACCCCCGTGTATTTGTCAGGAGCAGCCATGATTTTTTTAAATGAGATTTTTATATAGTTAGAATGAGATACATAAGCAGTTTCATATCAAGAGAGAAATACTTAGAACAGAGAACCAAAAAGTTTGCTTCTTGGTATGTTCCGTCGTATTTAAATCCTATATGCCTTCTTCTTCTTCTTCTTCTTCTTCATCAGTCAGACTTTTTTCCCCATCCCCCCACCCCCTGAAAACCATCCATGAGATAAAGCAGTGGCACAGCATATACTCTATCATTACCATTGGTCAAATAAGCTTCATCTACTCCCACAATTGAGTTAAGACCTTTCCCAAGACCTCCAGTGCCTTCGATTTGAAATAGAGAATTTGTGCATGATTCAATTTTTCTCTAAGTAAACTGGTAGATTTCCAACAACACAACAGGAAATCAGATGGTGAGAGAAGCCATTTCCTGAAGGAGATCAGATATATTTATGGAAGGTAAAAAAAAATGTCTCCTAACACTTTTGAGTGTGGAGCAGTAATTGTCCAATGGAGGTGAAATTTTAGGTTTAGATGGTCTTAATCACTACAGACTTCTCAGCTAGGATCAAGTAGGAACTATGGAGAAGAGCCAGTTCTCTCTCTGGACTCTTAGTCAGCACTGCTCTCAACAGCTGCCGAGGTTATATTCTCTCTCATCTCCTTCCTTTCCAATACAATTGATTTGCCTCTCACATCATACTTAAATCTTCCCCAATGTAACCTCATTTTGGAGTGGCCTGATGTTGATGCCATCTTGTGAAGCATGGGAGGGCCCCTCCCCCAATTTTCCCCTCCCTGCCCCACAGCCCACCTTCCTGCTTCAGTATGGGGAGAACTTCTGTCTCTCACCCTTCTTGCTTGCATTGGCTGTGGAGATCTTGGTCGTGTAGGCGGCAAGGTTGCCATTGTGCCCCGTGGCTGAGGAAGGGGGCAGTGTCAAGAAGGGAATGGGTTTCAAGCCGATGAAGTTGGAGAGGGAGATGGCATAGGGGGGACCAAGCAAGGCTGGGGGAGGTGCGGCCACTGCTGTCAGCGCTGGGGCTGGCGAAGGGGTGAGGGGCTGGGAGAAAGTCATGCCGAGGTCAACGGGGGGCGTCTGGGAGGTAGATTTGGCCGTCTCTAAACTGAAGAACAAGAAGGGAGAAAGAATGAGACCTGTGCATGCATGCCCATTTACATATAAAAATGCAGACATCTGTGGACATATACTTGGAAGTATATGTGCCAATGTGTGCTGGAACAAGCTTGCACACAGCATAATATGCATAGGTATGGGTTAATATGTATAGTTTGCTTAATACATATATAACAGTATGGTTATGGATATGGATATGCATTCACAGAAAGATGTGTTTTACAGGCATGCATAATGACATGTGCAACAGAATAGGTACACACACACACACAGAGACTGGAAATAGTGAACAAGGTGCTCTGAAGCATTTCAGCATCCAGATAAGATCTTTTTCTCCAGAATCCCCCTAGGAACATGATCATACATTTACAGTCAGGAATCTTTACTTCGGTAAGAGGAGCTTACTTCCTCGATGAGTGTTCAGAGCTGGTTCTGTGGAGGGAAGTTATCTCACACCTTTTAGCAGCTCCTGTTTATAGAATCAAAACATTCTAAGGTATTTCAGGCACTTATGAGTCTTTTTGACCCTGTGACCAATGGCTTGAATCAGTATCTGAATTTCACACCCTGAAACCTGTCCAGGATGAAGGCGGTGAGTGGCAGTGGTGATAAATGTTTAGCTTACTTTGGTTAAGCTAAACATATTATATATATTAATATATAAAAGAAGTGCCAGAATGATTTCCATAAGGAAACTGACTGTATAAACAGGAAAATGCATCCTTCAAGAAGCAGGCCATTGTCCTACCAGCCTGTACCCTGGTGCCCATAATGCACAAAAAGAGAGCCACAGTTATTTCCTGCTCCAAATCTTAAAGCATCTCAAGTGCCAGACTGTGATACACCATGGCAAATATCCTTTCATGTATCCTGTTCAAGTTGTTGTTATTTCGTGGATGAAAGGCAAGTTATTTCCACACTGAAAACAATGAGTCCTTTCTGTGCAGAACTGAAGGCTGCATCGGCACTTGCAGCTGCAAGGGAAATTTGAGGGGAAAGCAGAGGCAAAATGCTGCAGTGTAGTCAATGATAATAGTCTTAGTCTGGCTCTGGAGAAACTCAAAAGATTGGAGGCTGCCATCTAGGATGGAGAGACAGTGTGCAAAACTATCGAAGTGGGAGTGCGGCAGAATGTTAGCCTTTTAACATTCCTGTTTATTAAATAAAAGGCAGAATGGTTGCAAACGGAGAACTCACCCACCATAGCAAAGGATTGCCTTTCGGTTCCTAAAAAAGCTATCCATCTAAGAGTCCCAGGGCTCAGACACAGGAGGAATACCTGCATATATCTGTGACCGTGAGGCTTCCTCCCTGCCTCCTCTCCCCCAGAGGCTGTATTGGCTCTTACCAGGCTGTGATGAGGTACTGAGCCAAAGTGATGCTGACTGGTGTGCCTGTAATGGTCACATGACGTTCAGAAGACCCCTCCGTCTGATTCCCGATCTTGATGTGTGCTCCAGACATTTGCCGAATCTCGCTGATCTTGCTCCCCTGGCGGCCAATGATGCAGCCAATCAGCTAAGGAGGACAAAGAAGAATCACCTTTAGGCCAAGAAAACAGCTGAACTAAGTTGCATGGAGAATACTAAACCATGAAGTGATAAGACTTCTTGCAGTGAGATACAGGGGACTGTCGGTGTCCTACTTACACTAATGCTTGCTTTTTAGGCAAGAAACCCCCAAGAGACAAATAAATGCAGTAATGCCTTGTTTAAGTTATGGAACTGATAGGCCGTCCTAATCTGTATACTGCACTAGAACCAAAGAATTGCCTTACCAAAAAGAAAAGTAACCTTCAGAAACAGATGTTCCACCGATCAAAATAGGATAAAGGGGTCTATCATCCGATCTAGCCTAAGGCCTAAAGATAGAGTCAGATATTATGGGCTTGTTTGGATAAGGCCAGGGGTGGAGCTGTATAAACCTGACAGGAAATAGTGTTCCAGAGGGCAGTTGCATGACAGAGGCCTGCTTCTGGGTCTAACTGGGTGATTATTTAATCAATTATCTACAGAATACTGTAGATAGCTGGTCCCTCAAATGACCAGGACCTACCCTGTTTTCCCTAAAATAAGACATCCCCTGTTAATAAGCCCAATTGGGCTTTTGAGCACATGCACTAAAATAAGCCCCCCCCTTGAAAATAAGACCTTCCCGAAAATATTTAAATGCATGTGCAGCCGGTCCCCATCATTTCCTCTGGTTTCCTCCATGCGCCCCAAAATAATAAGACCTCCCTGAAAATAAGGGCAAGTGCTTACTTTGGGTTTCAAAAAAATGTAAGACAGGGTTTTATTTTCGGAAACACGGTAGGTCATGAAGCACTTCATACATGATAACCAACCAAACTGCATGCGGATTTATCATTGTAGCTCATGGGAAGGTTATTATAAAGGCATACCATTGCACTCCATACTGTTCACATCAACTGTTGCACTCTGGACAAGCTACAGCTTCAAGAGCAGCTTCATGTACAATGAATTACTGGAGTCCACAAGGCGATCAAAACATGAGTTTTGATCACCTTGTGATCACCTTACCTTGACTGGGAGCTTAATGCCTCCCAGTCTAAGTATGGCCACAAAGTAGAACACTAGATAAATTATGTCAAAGTTTTTATATACTTGCAGTATATTGTATTTTGATATTATGCCCTGGTCTGAAGCCAGACTGAAATCGGTCCAGACAACCTGAATCTTTCAGGGGCCACTGAAACTGTAACCTAGTGACATACTCAACAACATTCCCTTTCCAGGGAAGGCTGGAACCTGGATGAAAATTGCCTAAGACAGTTGGGTCCAGCAAAGGTTTTTTGAGGACACTATGCTCAAGGCAGGGAGTGCCACCATTCCTGCAAAGAAACACACCCTACTGACCAATGGCACATCAGTGGATGGCCATCACCAGCCAAGGAGGCCCATGGATCTAATAAAGAAGGTTCATCAGCCCAGGGATACTGTCCTTTTTCTGGGATTTACGGATTTTATTTATTTATTTATTAGATTTATATACCGCCCCTCTCCTCACGGACTCGGGGCGGTGTACAGCCAAATGCACATTAAAATACAAGTTATACAAAAAATCAGTTAAAATAGAATTAAATCGTTATTAATGGCTATTAGACAATTAAAATATTTAAAAATTTAAAATTCTTCTAAAATCCCAATATTAAATTATATAAAATTTAAGATAATTAAGAAATTAAGGCATAAAAATGTTGTTACTGTCATCTTGAGACCCAATGCTGTTTCGTTTTTGAGAGCTTATGCGCCAAAGTCGACAAACTCTTGGCCAATAAACAATTGTATTGTATTGTATTTTGCTAAATAAACATAAATGCATAAATAAATGCTCTTAGCCTTGAGAGTCCCAAAGGGGATTTTATCTTAAACACAGCTGGGTTTCTGATTTTTCTCTAAGAAACGTTTTCCTCTTCTTTTAAGAAACCCCAGAAAGTCCAGCTGCCTTCAAAGTAAATGCACATTTGGGACAACCAGGCACCTGTGGATGAATGAGACCCTCCACAGATTCATTCTGCCTTTTGATTTCGAGGCACCCCCTCCTCCAAACAAGCAATGTTGCCGGGTGTGTGTGTGTGTGTGTGTCTCTGGGGTCCCTGCAGGCATTTCGGGGTGCGAGAAAACGGCCTTCGTGGAGGGAGCGCAAACAACCGCATTCCAAATAACTGCACAGCGGCCCTGAAACCGCCGTCCGTGGACCACTCTACCGTTCGCAAGTCTAGGGTCGCGCTCGCCCTGCCGCCGGAAGTGGCTCCGCTCTAGGCGGATGTTTGTCCGTTTCGGCCCCCGTAGGCCCCCGTGGCTTCTCCTTCCGCCTCGTCGGCGCTGCTGGCTGGCCGGGGCCGGGAATGGCGGCGGAGCGGCTGAGCTGGTGGGAGCGGCCCGAGCGGCCCTTGGCGCCCCTCAGCGAGCGGCAGCGGGACTCGGTGCTGGAACTGCGCGGGGCCTCGCCGGGGCTGCCCCTTCCGCCCGAGGTAGGCCGGCTCCCCCCGCGGCGGCGGCAGCAGATCCCGCTCCTCCTGGAGCCTGAGGGAGGGAGGGAGGGAGGGAGGGCGGTCTTGCCCCCTGCAGCCGGCTAGGCAGGAGGAAAGGAGGCCACGCGGAGGACCCTGGAAGAGGGGCTGTTGGTAGGGAAGCTGTGGGGCCGGGAAGTGGGAAGAGGCCCTTTTAGGGGCGCCCCCTCCACCTCCCCCCCCCCTTTTTTTTTTTTTGCAGTCCTGAACTTGGTTGTTTTCTTGCAGGCTTTCCATGGCCCAGCTGGGTATCACCATCAGATAATGTCATCCAATGTCAGAAGTGCATCTCTCTCACTTCGGCCGTGTCATGAAGGGGTGGGGGTAGGAGGGGAGGGTTGAATTTGCTGGAGAAAGCAATGATGTTTGGAGGAATTGGGGGCAAAAGGAAACCAGGAAAGACGAGGGTGGCTGGACACCCTCAAAGCTGACCCCCAGCCAGAGCATAAAAGGACTCAAGAAGCAGCAGCAGCAGCAGCAGGGCCAGATCAGAAGATGACCAGGGAATCCCCAAGAGTCGGACACAACCAAATGGGTAACATTGTCTTCATCCTCCTCCTCCTCAGTCTAGAGGGGAGTGGGGTTTGCTCTAGCGACGCCTCCCAGCCCTGATGTTGCCCCCTAGTTCGGTCACGAAAGGTCTGCAAGAAAACCACCAGGCTCAGCCCCCGGGGACCCTCATTTCAGCCCTGAGCTACAAAGGTTCTCCTTTATTGGGGGGTAGACCTGATTCATTTGTATTGTTTACACAATACGATTAGGCATTATTTAAACATTCTATTATTTTGAAACCTTAATGTACAGAAACTAGAGAAAGAGAAAATTGTATCAGTATTAGTTGGAATTTAGGATGTCAAAATTGCATGGGTAAAATTATGCAGCTTGACTTTTTTACCATGACCTGAATGTTAACTGCAGTTTAATATTACAGTTTGGCTCTTGGACCCTGTGATTCTTATTGCTACTCAAGGATTGTGGTGTGTTTATCAGGGACTGATTCTCCCTTGATATTTAAATATGACTCGATTTGAGTGTGTATGTTGTATGTATACATATAGTATTTAAAGACTTCACTTCAATATTTTATCACTTAGCAACAAGACATGATTTACTTATACAATACTGTCAACTGCCAGGAGACTTATAGGCTTCACAGGATGGGGGCTGAATTTTTCTTTTCTCTTAACAGCTACCCATAGAAGATTTAAATAGCTTTGTCCATCCATCATTAACAGTCACACTGACAGCCACATTGCCAGAGTCTACAGAGAACATTCTCTTGAAAGGATTCTCTTCTTTTGGTATGGAAAATGAAAGAATTGAAACGGCACAGCAGGTAACAAAGAAACAGCAAGTTCTTTCTGATTCTGGTATAATAATAATTAAAAAAACCCTAGTACAGACTTGAGTAGTTGTGCAGAGATTCCGTTGCAAAAGGAAAAGTTGACTTGGATCACACAGGAAGAATTTGGGTCTTTCTTTGACTGGTCAGAACCAGGAAAAGACGCCTTTGGTTTAAGGAGGTTTGGATGGCCGCAGCAGCAAGCAAATTTCTTTTCAGATTCATACCCCCAGCGCAGCTCTAATTACTAATTTGGCTGTTAGCTTTCCAATTCCAGTTGGGAGTGAAACAAGCAGTTCCTGGATGGCTGGTGCATTTCTCTCTTTTCTTCAGTTGGGTCATTTTGAGGTGACCTGCTTTGCCCCCAGAACTCCAGAGTGGGCTTTCAAGTGGCATTGTTGGAGTGAATTTCACTCCCTTTGGCCTGGGTGAAAATGGGAGGGAGCATGAACGATGGGATTTGGGAGGAAAGAGTTGACAAGTTTATGCAAATAGTAATAGTGGTTGAGAGCCAATTTGGTGATGTGATTAAGGCACCTGGCTACAAACTGGGAGGCTCTGAGTTCCAGTCCTGCTTTGGGCATTCCCGTCAACCCCTGGAAGGAGGCAAGGCCAAACCGCTTGTGGGAAACCTTGCCAAGGAAAATGCAGGCCCTGATCCAAGAAGTGGATGCAATTGAACCGGAGGGGGAGGGAAATGCAGCTCTCTTCCAATTTTGATTGACATTTGATAAATCCTTTCCTAAAATATTTCTTCAACGTTTTTAGGAGAAAAGCAAATAAAGAGAACAAAATTGTCTGCTTCTGAATTAAGGGTGATTTTTAACAGTTTTGTCCTTTCATTTGTCTAGTTCTTCTCGTGGTTTGATCAACTTCATACACAGATGGATCAAGATGAGGAGACCAAATACCGGTAAGTGTGTATTTTACTTCCCTTAATTGTAAGGTGAATATGTGCAGTATCCATCAATGATGACAAAAGTAGCTGATTCTGAGCTTTAATTCCTTCAATATTTACATTGATTCCTTCAATCAGTACACTTAGCATTGTTTTCTTCCTTTGTTTTATGTATTCAACAAGATATTTGGAACTTTAGAGTCATTTGTATATGTATTCTGTTATTTCTCCAGTTTACACAACTATTTTCTCTTGATTTTTTAAATAAACGTCTCTTTTTTAACCGTTTCTCTCCCCATGTGTCCTAGTCTCCCCAAATGAACCATGGTATACACAGAATTACCATACGTTATACTGCATGCTGTAGCTATACAACAGGCAGTCCAAACTTTCGGGGTTTTATCAGTTCTCCCATTTCTACTACAACACTTAAAGGCGCTGTGGTTTGTGTGTTTCCCCAAGGCTGGCCAGGGCATCTTATTCTGGATTTGAAGAGCAGTGCGATGCCATACTGAATGATGTGAATTGTGCTCTTCAACACCTTAAGTCTCTGCAGGAACAATACCTCTTTGTCTCAACCAAAACAGGGACCCTGCATGAAGCCTGCGAGCAGCTGTTAAAAGAGCAGGTAACCTCAGGGTTGAATGGCGGAAGATAAGCTTAGACTTCTCTTGTCCCAAGGCCACAAGGGAAGGAATTGATCTTTTGGAGGAGTCTAGCATCGCATTCCTTAGGCCAGGCATTTTGATAAACTGTTACACAGATAGTGGTCTACCACTATTGTAATTTTAAATATTAATAATTTTTAAAATACTTTTAAACAATTTTATAGCCATTGAAATAATTTAATTGTCTTT
>JANHFP010007043.1:188463-201926 GCA_032468135.1 Calamaria suluensis
AGTTCCTCAGCTAGCTTTGCTGGCTGAGGAACTCTGGGAGTTGGAGTCCACAAGTCTTAAAGTTGCCAAGGTTGGAGAACTCTGCTTTAAAGACCTACATGGCATAGGACTGAATGACTTCTCCCAAGATCATCTCCCTGGGTCACATTCTCTCACATGGAGGGCAGGCTCCAGGTTCCTTCTTTTAAATCTTTGTCATCTTCAGGACCTACGAAGGCTGCAGTTTTGTTGGTGTTTAGCCCTAGAGGTATCTCCCCTCCCCCCCTATATATGACAGCCCCCAACCCTTGTGGCCTTTGAGAAAACCATTAAGACTTGGCTCTTCCCTCAGGCATTTGGTTTGTTTATTGTTATATATGGGTGTTGTTGTTTTTTACCTTGATTTATTGTTACTTTTGTGCTGTGCACCACCTATTGTTTGAGATGAGCAATCTTATAAATCTTAAAACTGTTTCTGGCTGGGTTTTTTTTTTTTTTCAAAAATTGTTAAACTGTCCTATAAAATATTGTTAAGGAGTTTAACAACTTTTCAGCGTTTGCAGCTCTTATTATGGAAGCCCTTAATAACTTTTCAGGATGTTTGAAAGAATTGGAGATCTTAATTCCTTTGCTTGTAGATTATTTTCCAGCGTCCCGAATTCTGGTAGCCTCGAGGGCTTTCGTGCTCTATATGTCTGTTTAGTGAAAGATCAGCCATGTTTTTGCAACACATTCTCCCAAAAGCTGCCCTGAAGAGAAATGTCAGGTGTCTATCATACACACCCTTTGATCAACATGTAGCTTTGAAGCTACGTATTTGATGGTTCCTTACCTGTGAAGGAAGAAGTGTTCTTAAAACAGGCAGAAAGGAGTGCAGAGAATTGTAGAGTAGAATAATAAGATAATGAAAAGTAGGGTATCTGGCCCAGAATTGCTCAGAACAAAGTGCCTTCTCATATCACATATTGATTTCTCTTTGCTTTGCAGGCGTTTGAGGGGCAGCTCACATCTTGGTGCAAAGCTGCTGGAGAAGGTGTTACATATGAGTTCCACCAGGTAACTGGGGAATGAGGGTTCATTCCAACTGTTTTTCCTTTAGCCCTAGAAGCAAAGCTCTGAACTGCTCTCTGCTTATAGCTTTCTAGAGCACTGCCACTGTCTTTGTCTCCCTTTCCTCTTGGGCCTCTTTCTCAACAGGGCTGTCTTTCTATGGTGCCCTCTGCTCCACAGCCTCTTTTAGTGCTACTGCTGCTTCTGCCAGGCTTTTGCCAGACATTCCTGGATTTTGAGAATCTGTTGCCTCCTACGAGTTTCACCTTCTGCCTTTTCCCTTGGGCTAGAAATCCATGGATCAGACTGTTACCTCCACAGAGGAATCTGATCCCTGGTGGAAGGCATTCAGTGACACCTGCAAAGACATGTGAGTATGTTGCAACTTTTGCTTTTTTTCCCCCCCCCTCCTCATTTTTCTTCCTTTTTTCTTAGTCATTTTGGGATAGGAGTAATTTCACATCCTAGGTAGGAGCAAGCTATATTTGGTGGAGAAGTTACTATTGACTGCATTCAGAAAAAGCTTGATATATACCAAGATATCCCCTAGCATAGAACAGATATTCCCAGACTGCCATGTGTCGATATTCAGAGATTACATCGGCTAAACCAGGGGTCTCCAACCTTGGCAACTTTAAGGCCTGTGGACTTTAACAGTTGCTTTGAGCATCTCACACTCTCGCAGTATTGCATCACACTTTTAACACAGCACTGCAGGCTTAGAATCACAAGCTTTAGTCCTTTAGAATTATTATGTGGACTCTGAAAATCATGCATTTTTTTTAAAAAAAATCCTATCCATACATGCATCAATTGCTTGATATTCTTGTAGACAGAACTTTTAAAAAAGTAGTGTGTGACTCTTGATTTGGAAGAAGAGAAGCTCCTAGATCAGGACTCCCCAAATTTGGCAGCTTTAAGACTTGTGGACTTCAACTCCCAGAACTGAATTTAAAGTGGAAGTTAAAGTGCACAAGTCTTAAAGCTGCCAAGGTTGGAGACCTTTGGCCTAAAACCAACAGAGATTTTGTAAGAGGTTTAGATTGCTTCAAGTTGGGGAAAACATGGAAACTCCATCTGATAACTCTTGTCTTCTCAACTACTTCAATTCTGGATCATCTCAGGAGCCTGCAGTTCCAATTTTTCCAATTGATAAGTTCTACTTTTGAAACTTCTGAAGCTCCAGAAATATCAAGTTAAATAACAACTGTCACACCGCAGTAAGGTTAACTATTGCTCAGCATTGGAAACTTCCAGAGATACCTTCAGATACCAAAATATTTCAGAAAATATATCAATGTGCGGAAGCAACAAAACTATCACTGAAACTGAAAGACAAAACCGATTCTGAGTTCTATTGTGTTTGGTCAAAATGGTATGTTTGGATGGAAAAAAAATAAGTAAGGGGGGAGGAAATTTTTGGAAAGTAAGAAGGATGGAAGCATATAAATTCAAACCGGGTAATATCAGCTTAAGTAATATATATAGGTAACATAGAGTAAGAAACAATCCGGTTTTTAGTATAGGTTATTATATGATAAAAGTATGATATATGATATATATTATATGATATTTAGTATAGGTTATCATGATATAAATATGTGTTCTGTTTTTGTTATGTTGGTATATTACATGTTTTGTTTGTTCTATGTTTTTTTTAAATTTTCAAATCTAATAAAGATTATTTTTTAAAAAATAAAAAATAAATAACAACCGTCACGTGGGGAGCTTCACTGCCATTGTGTCTCTGTCTCTTCAGGAATATGAAGCTGAAGTGTGAGATCTTCTCTGGTGCCACTGACAGCCGCTACATCAGAGCAGTGAGTATAGACGTCTTTCCTACTGGTCCCTGATCAGTGGAAGTGCTTATCTTCTGCTCAATTGCTCTGGCCTCGCTTTCTCACAGCTGCCTCTCCTTCCGATATATTTCAGACAGGTCGCCCTGCAATTGGCTTTTCCCCCATGAACCGCACGCCTGTGCTGCTGCATGACCACAACGAATTCCTGAATGAGCAGGTCTTCCTTCATGGGATTGAGATCTACGTTCACCTCATCCCGGCACTGGCCAGTGTCCTTCCTCTGCAAGAAGAAGCCTGAGATCCTAGCAGAGGGCAGTGATTTGGAGCATGTGGTGGTGGTGGTGGTAGGGGGATTGGGGAGAAAAACCAAAGAAATTGAGAAAGGACACTATGATACTGTGACCAAGGACTTATGGCACCTGGTCATCTGTGTTTTTCCAAGAGGAAGTGGAATTCTAGCATCCCTGGATGTGACACAAGGGACAAAGCAAACTGGCAGCATCAGTTAATGCAACCACATACAAATTAGGATCTTATGATGTTAATGACTTTTTCTCTGCTGAATACTAATGAATGTAGAGACTCTACTTCTCACAAGTCCAGATGGAAAACCACATCTTTTTTTTTCCCTATTAAGAATTTCTCCATTTGACGATAAAAGGATGATAGTCTTCATGGCTTCTAAATCAGCAAATTCTAAGGTCCACTTTCTCACTACTGAACTGCAGTTGAACAGGAAAATGTTACAGTCATATTAATTGTCTTCCTGTTACTACCGTACCATTTTGCTGTGTGGTTGTGGTTTTTTTTATTAAGAAAAAGAACATCATTTACATGGATAAACCTAAGGAGAAAGCAAAATAGAGAGGAAGACTCTGAAATCCTGAGACATTCTGGTCAGGTGAGAGTGCTTAGGCCAGTGGTGGCTAACCTTTTTGTTGTCATGTGCCAAAACTGGGGGGATGCACGGGGCTTGAGGAGGGGGTTTTGTGCATGAGTGCCCACACCCATAATTCAATGTGGCCTGCCCCCCTGTGCATGCACATGCAATCCCCCCATTTGCCCCACTTTTGGCACGTGATGGCCTGGTAGGCCTGGGTTTCACTCTCCCCAGGCTCTAGAGCATTTCTAGGAGCTGGGGAGGGTGAAAACAGTCTTCCCTACCCCTCCAGAGGCCCTCCTGAGGCTGGAAACATACTGTTTCCTGACAGTATGAAGGACCCAAAATCAGCTAGCTGGAGCTGAGCTACAGCAACACTTGTGTGTACACCAATATGGCTCTGCATGCCACCTGTGGCACCCGTGCCATAGATTTGCCATCATAGGCTTAGGCTGATGTGGTTGATGTGGAATTATTCTTTGTTCTTTTATTGTCTCTGGCTTGCCTAATACTACTATGGAAGGACATCTCAACAGTTATCTAGAATTCTACAACAGAGAAAAAATTTCCAACTCTGCTATAATACTAAACACTTTTTCTTCGTTTCCCTATTTGTAAAAGAGAACCAATTATGACACTTAGTTTTTGCCCCATGAGTTCTTTCAGGGGAATTTTTTTTTGAAAGGGAATCTAGCATAGCAATAGCGCTTAGACTTATATACCGATTCACAGTGCTTTACAGCCCTCTCTAAGGAGTTTACAGAGTCATCATATTGCTCCTCATTTTACCCACCTCCGAAGGATGGAAGGCTGAGCCAACCTTGAGCCAGTCAGGATTGAACTGCAGTCAGCAGAATTAGTCTTCAATACTGCATTCTAACCACTGTGCCACCACACCTCTTTTTATTAAATAAACTTTAATTACAGTGAGAGACCAAGATCTTGAAGGAGGAGTTGAGAATTAATACAACCTGCATAGGAACTTTATTCCCTACTCTACTACCTTATCCCACAGGAAGATGGGGGAATCTCCCTGAATTTTTACTCCTTGAGGATTCACTAGCAGTATGGCTGACTGCCTTTAATTATCTACTGAACCTGTATTTCATCTAATTATAAATGAATGCCATTTGGATTCTTTGAATGCCAAACTTCTAAGGGTGAAACGGCGATGATCACATCAATAGCATGGATGATGTTTCTCCCAAGAATACCTTGGGTATTGGCACTATATCATAATGGTGTATGCTTTCTTTTCCAAGTTTTAACTGGAATTCTGCTGAAATATTAAGGACAGTTAGTAAAGGTACATGGTTTAAGACAAGGAGAAACTTTCAGCCACATTGCCTTGAATCTGATGCCATTCTCTAAAAAAATTGTTAGCATACACCTGCCTCTTGAATATTAGCTATGCTTCCCCCTTACTCACAGCATCCCATGAAAGGTGTACTTTTCCCAGTTTTATACAAGATAATTGATCCAGACTGGAAAGTGAGAGAAGTTCTCCAGATATCATATTGACATATTTTATCTCAGGTTCTCTTCATCCAACTTGTCGTTTGTAACAAAACCTGAATTTCTTCCAGAAGGATGATTTTTCACACACTTCTATAATCACCCCACTGTATCTACACTGTCAGGTGCACTTCTCTTTTTAATATTGGATAACATCTGTTATAAACTTCACTCCTTTCTAGTGTCACAGAGCAGCACATACTTAGGGAATGTGGAAATTTCTCCCCTTTATTAGGAATCTATTCACTACAGGTGATTTTTAATAAGAAAACTGATTTGTCTTATGCATACAATAGTAATCTGTAAAATTTACTGTGAAAATATAAATGCTTTGTAAAGTCTTGTGTCCCAAAATGTTCAGGTGTCAAAATAGGGCTAAATCAGGATTCTTTTAAAAGGGAAAAAGGCTAACTCATGCATTTTTACAGTTCTGTATAGTTTTGCACAATCTTACTTGGCAGAAAGTCATGTTGTGCTCTGTTGCCTTTTGGTAAACATGCACCCAATTGTTGCATACGTGCAAAATTTTTAGATGAAAAATTTGGAGAATTTTTTTCTTTGGAGAAATGACACTTCCACATAAGTCTATAATATCAAAATTTTTGTTTAGTTCTGTTTGCCATGTGTCAGCATGAATTGCTTCTCTTAGTTACATGTGGCTGAAAAGAGGAATAAGAGGACTATATGTGGTTGTTAGATTGATAACTGTATATTAGGAACATGAAAGAAAGCTGCTTATGGGCTTCCAAGGGGCTTTCAGTGTTCTTTGATGCAATATAACCTATTGGGAGAGGTGGGTGGCGGGTGGTCAGCATCTTGTCTCAGATAAATTTAAGTTGCCTGTGCCCACATGAAAAGAATGGGACAGTTCATACCATGGATTATAGCAATGCTTTTCCAAGTTGGCAACTTTAAGATGTGTGGACTTCAACTCCCAGAATCCCCCAGGTTAAATTTTTTCTTGGCAACATTTCAGAAGTGGTTTGCCATTACCTGCTTTCAAGAGATGAAACAGAACGATCTGTCCAAGGACATCCAGCTGGCTTTGTGCCTAAGACGTAACTAGAACTTCCACCTGTCTCCTGGTCTTGTCTGGCACCTTAACCACTATAACAAACCGGCTATCATATGTCTCCTCAGCAGCACAGAAAGACTGTTTTTCCACAGACAACATGTCATATATATCTTTCAGCACACTGATATAACTATTTTTACTTTTTATAAACGTCGACGAAACCAGCTATATAAAACTTGTATGTCAGATATATGGGAGCAGCTAGCATTACTGTTTCACTCTTGTCTTTTTCCTCAGCAGACTGTGAACGGACATATATGAGAGTTTAAACGGAACTCCTGGTCTTTGTAAATCAGGTGTTCTTTGCCGTCCTTCCTATCTGAACCTAGATAGAAATGTATTCAATCCTGGAAATATTTTTCCCCCCAGTTTATGGAGGTGATTTTAAGAAAAAAAAATACAATTAATAAATCAAAACCTATCTCAAATGTTAAAGTTAGATTTGCATGCCAACTTGGGAGATGCGAACTCAGCAGGTGGTAACACTTTGACTTACCTTACTGGAATTCTGAATACAAGCAGGGCTGGAAGTTAGTTAGCATTTGCTGGAGACTAATGAGGATTTCTAGGACTTGTAGGCTTGTCTGAGAACTCAAACCCATCCCCCCAAAAAAGGTAATGACAAGACCATTTACAAAACTAATGTGCCTACAGGTAGTCCTCAACTTACGACCTTAATTGGGACTGGAACATCTCTTGCTAAAGCAATGCATTCATTAAGTGAATTGGACCCAATTTTGTGACTTCTTTGCTGGGATCAAGTTAATCACATGATTGCTAAGTGAACCTGGCTTCCCCGTTGACTTTGTCAGAAGCCCCCTGGGAAGGTCACAAACTGCAATCACTTAACTCTGGATTGCTGCCACGGCCGTAAGTATGAGTACTGATTGAAGACCACCTGGCTAGGTGGTTCAGTGGCTAAGACACTGAGCTTGTCAATCAGAAAGATCGGCGGTTCGAATTCCTAGTTTAGGTCTGTGTGAGTAGGGAGTTGGACTAGATGACCTCCAAGGTCCCTTCCAACTCTATTACTGTTATTATTAGGTACACTTTTTCAGCACAGATATTAAACAAATGATCATAAGTTGAAGTGTCCATGTATACCAGTAATCCAGCTTGTCTGAAGTTTTCCATTTTTGTTCCAAACAGTAATTGCTTGGAACTATTTTTCACTAGATGGCGAACTACACCCACAAATTCTCCAACAAATAATTCAACCTATGGAACAACTATCAAATACTGTTGATATTGGGAGTGGGGTGCAGCACTGCATATATGGATATAACACAAATAATTAAAAACGATTGCTTGGCAGAAGGAGAAGATGCACAAATATAAAAAAAATATTAAAAAATATTTTTGCAACAACGGAATAGCATGATAAACAAGAGTCTAAAAGTTGAACTGTGTACATGTACTTTGAAGCAAAATGAGTCTTCCATTCTCAGTTCACAGGCCAACTTTATCAGAGGGCATAGAGGGGTGATAATTTCAAACATAGTAGCGCAATGTGTGAACTTTGTTAGCTGAGGGACACTGAGTACAGACAAGTGATAATATTTTCTTTTGCAATTACTCAACCAGTTACTTCATAGAATAAATATTCATACACTGTTACATTTATATCACAAGTTCCGCAAAAGTCAGCAAAACGTTTGCAAGAGAATGTTCCTTTACTCAGGGACTTGGCATAATATCTTGGTTTTGACTTGGCGTATTGTGTGAACCTGGGCAGAAATGGTCATGCTGGTAGCATAAAATAGCTTTATGAATTGGTTATAAAAAAACAGACGTAAATGAGTAATTTTACAGTAGAAAGCAAACTCAAACTGCCTTTTGAATGCCCTCAAAGAAATACAATGTCATTTCTGGTTATTTTTTACTGAGGAGAGTAGGAGGTTCTGTGACTGTTCAGACTTGGGTTCAAATACCATCATCAGGCTTAGATATTACACACCTCTGAGGCAAAGAATCACTTATGGAAGCAAAATGCATTGAACCAGCTCTACCAATGCAGAAAGTGTATTAAGAACATGCAAAAGGATATGAAAACCAAGTTGGGGGGAAATGCTTCCCACAAAATTTCATTTCAAAGCAACGTGGAAAGAGCTTCAGTGATCACTGATGATCACATATTGAAAAAGTGGAAATCAAAATGACAAAGAGGAAGTGGCCATACACATTGATCAGAATGTAACAGCAGCACCAAGAAATCTAGCAATAGTTGCTTTAGAAAAAATGGCCGCGTAGTTTGGTTTTGATCAGCCCAACTGGAAGCAGATTTGCTGACAAGTTTACCCTGCCATAGCACAGGAATAATGCTAGGAAGGAGGAAGGAGGAAGAAAATAGGAGGAGGAGGAGAAAGAGAAAAAGAAAGAAAGAAACAGAAAAAAAATACTTGGAGGAAGGGGAAAAAAATCCTGGAATAACTGGTCTGCTTGTGGAAGCCATTCCTCCAACTAGCCGTAGCCTTCACAGAAATCTGACTGGGATGGAGCTACAAGGGATGGAGCCATTTTGTATTGCTCCAATGTGTTCTGTTACTGGCAGCCAAAACAACAACAGCAGAAAACAGGAGAAATTTGACTGCTGCTTTGATCCAGTAAAGCAGGGGTGACAGACTCATGTCATCACAGTGGCTTCATGTCATAGTGGCACTTATCCCCCCCCCCCTTGGCTAAACCAGGGGTGGGTGTGGCCAGTGCATGACGCATCTGGCCCGTGGGTTGGGAGATTGATAGCACTGCAGTAAGGCTACTTGCATTTGAATATGCTTGCTTGAGAGCCACATTGTTGTGGTGGTTGAGGCATCAGGCTGGAACTCTGGAGGCCACGAATTCTAGTCCCATCTTGGGCACAAAGTTAGCTGAATGACTGGCTAGTCATTCTCTCAGCTCCAGGAAGGCAAACTGCTTCTGAAAAACTTTGCCAAGAAAACTGCAGGGACTTGTCCAAGTAATCCCTGAGAATTGGACATGATTAAATGGAAGGGGGGAAAAAGAGAGGCAAACCAAGATACTACTTTGCTACTTGGATATTTGACAGAGATCTGATCAAAACCTCTTGAGTTAGACACAGCTTAGATGCATCTGGGATTTGACCTGGCTCTGACCCGGCCTCCAAATTTTGAGTTGTCAAAACAGGCTATTTTCTCCCGTTTGATAAATCAAGCCAGGTGTCAAGTCTGCTCTTCAGCATCTTTGTACACCATACATCCCAGTGCAAATATCTACATGGTGCAATGTGAAGTCAAGAGAGGGCTTCACACAAAACAGCACAGTTTCTCCTTGGGGAGTGGGAGGGTAGCTGATCAGTTTCCACCACAGTCTGTTGAAGTTGCATGCTAGCATTTGCTGAGGCCTCTTACTCTGCCGCCCTGCTGTCTCCGCACTACTCAAAACACAACAGCAAGCAGCAAGATGGCTTAAGGCAGCTGTTGAAATTGAAATCAGATGAGATGCAACAATATTATGCTTTGGGTCTGAACTTTCCTCTCTTCATAAAATGAGATCCATGTCTTCCAAGGCAAGGACTCTCTCTCACTCTCTCTCTAGCCCCCCCTGTTCCCCCCCCCCATGCCTTGATCGGAGATAGCGAGTAGCTGTGATGGCAGTCCAAAGAGGGTAAGATGGGTCAGTGCAGGTTCCCACCATTCAATTTCCTGAGCCCTGAACCCCAGATAAAAGATGGGACCCCACTACTTGTTCTGGAACTGATGCCTTTTCTGTGGGAAAAATGGGAGATGGAATTTTCAGATTAGAGTTTCATCTCAGTACTATAAAAACAACCTGGGCTGTTTCAGGTTACTGGTTTCAGACTGACAAATTTAGTCTGAACGTTAATTTTCTTAGAATAAATAATATTCTAATATGAAGCTGAGTCAGTGGTTCAATTCCTAATGCTGAAGAAACAACATGATGAATAGCTTCATGCAGTATACCATGAGAGATTTAAAATGTGTAGCCCCATATTTTTATTCTTGGGGGTGACTGCACATAAAAAGGAACAGGGTTTCACTCATGAAATTTTTACCATGCTGCTCCCTCCAATTACTGTAACTAAACATCCCTTGAAAAATGGTGTCAATAAAATATTTTCAAAAAAATCTATTTTGAGTTGTATACTGAGATTGGATTTATTTCCATGACCAATGCAGAAATTGACAAAGTTCATTTGCTTTCCGTAACACAATCATTCAACTTTTATTTCCTTCCTCTTACAAACTTGTTAATTCCATTGTACCTTTCCTCTCACAGCCATAATTATTGGGTTTCTGAGAGAAAGCAGAACAGAGAGTGCAGAAAACATAAAAGCAGTTTACTCACTGTAGCCTAATGCACCATATTTATCCATTTACTTCTCACTGTTGATGAAATGAGCCATAGGTACTTGCTCTAAAGTGGATCAGTTGCAAAGATGAAAAGGCCCCTCTACATTTGCAAATGTGCAAGTGATGGAAAAAAGAGGTGCATCTGGAAATCTGTTTTTATATTTGGAGGCGATTTTTATCTTTTCTCCCCAAGCTTGTCCACCCATTATAATGCAGGGCCCAATCATTAATGAAGGCTTCTTAAACTTTTCAGGATATTTATTTTATAGGGATTTTTTTCCCCTGCAGTCCCCCTCATACATTCCTGTTGAAGGTCATTTTTTTAATTCATGAAATGTAGAAAATGTAGGTTGTGTGTGCAGGGGGAGTACAGTACTACCAAATTTATAAATGGGTTGTTTTTTGGGGGAGTACAAGATCGTTGTTTTTTAAATTAATTTGCAATTAGTGGGCTCTTCATGGTTTTGGTATGGAGGATATTCATCTGTTAGAAAGCTGGAGTCAGCAAAGAAGCAGTGAGTAATTAGATTCAATGTTCGAAGCTTCAGATTGTCCAGAGCATAACAAATGCCAAAGTTCATACATTTGCCTATAGATCATGAAGAGTAAAAAAACTGATATGGAATGAGACCAACTTTGATCTAAGGTTAATAGTGTTTGCACATCAGTACGAAACTTACAAAAATGAATACTGTTTATGAGATAAAACTGATTTTTATATATGATATTAGGAAGGTTTGGAAGTGCTCTTGGAATGTAATTTTGGAGCCCTTTCTTGATACCCGAGACACTTAACATTATGAATATATATTAAAATCACCAATACTCCCCAGTGTGTACAAAATAATAAACAAAAGAGCTACACATTCTTAGTGGCATATCTGTACATAATCTGTACATAATCATCATAAATTATTACAACACAATAGTAACAGTTTGAAGAGGGAAACCAAGAACCCTGGTTCAAATCTAACTGAATTAATCTCGAGAACCAAAATTAGGTGCAGGGCAGGGGAAAGAGGGGGAAAAATGGGTTTTGACATATCGTTCATTCTAATAAATGGTCTCTTTGAGAGTCTGCCAGCCTTCCACGGGATCTGCCCACCCTATTCTGACAGAGTGTGTTTGCTTTCAGACCTCCTTTTTAAAAAATAACACCATCTAGTATGAGTCAAGAAGTGGGCCTCCTCTATTGCAGCATCTTCCCTTTGAAACAGTTTATCCTGGAAATGCATACACCTCAATGGTATCTGTGTCACCCAACGGCTAATGGGTTCTTCATACATTGGGGTGTGGTTTTTTTTTTCATAATTCCCAGAATCTGTTCAGTGTGATCTCCCAGTCATCTCTCTTTGGTAATCAAGCTGATTTATTTATTGTTTAATTGCAGAGTAACTCAAAGTGGGGGGAAAATATTTCTTTTTGCAATGCTGAAATATTGCTAAATTTGCAGGCCGTCTGCCCATTGGCAGGAACTCCTGCCTCACCCCAACTGCTGCCTCCCTGTTCCCAGGTCCTTAAAGTGGAATGGTGGTCTTGATGGCTTATAACAGGGGTGTCAAACCCACGTCATCGTGGCAGCATCACATGACGCATCTGGACTTCTTTCCCCTTCACTAAACCGGGCATGGGCGTGGCCAGTGCACGACGCATCCAGATGTACTCAAAGCCTGTGAGTCAGTTGCTGTTGGGGAGTAATCCTGGTCTTTGGGGAGCCAGGTCATCTCTATTTTCTGCTCTTTATTTCTGTTTTGATCTATCTTCCATTAATTACAATTGAACCACAAGGGTCCAATTAGTGGGCATTGGTTGATACCCTGCAGTTTTGAAGTTCCCAGATACAGTCACCATACAGTAGTCAAGTCAAGTCAATGACTAGCATTGACACAATACAGAATAGGGTAAGAAAGCAAGAGTTGGCATGTTTGGTAATAGATATAAAAAGGAAAAGTTGTCCTTGTTTGAGCCCATGTTAAATACGGTCAGATGTGTGATGCATCTGCTAAAAAGGCAAATGTTGGCTTGAGGTTATTACCAGAAACATAAAGTTCTAATCACAGGAAATCATTGTTCCGCTCTACTTTGCTTTGATTGAACCTCTGTTGGAATATTATGTTCAGTTTTGGATATCAGAATTCAAAAAGGTTAGTGAGAAATTGGAGCAGATTTAGAGAAAAAACAAATAAGAGGGTGAAGAATTTTGAAACCACCCTAATCAGGAATGGTGAAACAGTTTGACCTATAGATGTGATGACTGAGAGGAGATGTGATAGATTTCAAATATTTGAAGGTTTTCACCCAGAAAAAAAGCAGATTTACTTTCTTTTGCCCCAAAGGACAGGACCAAACCAATGAATTAAAATTACAGGAAGGAAATTTAGGCTGGATATCATAAGAAAGTTTCTGACTGCATGAGGTGCTACCCTGTGGAACAGGCTACCACATTAAATAGTGTGTTCTCTTTCCCTACAAATCTTCACTGAGGTCTTCAAACAGACTGGATAGTCGTCGTACATCAGAGGTAATTTAGTGGATTCTTCACTAATTACCTGGTGAGATTTGATGACCTTCATGGCCTCTTCTGACTTGTGTTCCTAATTTCAGTCCGCACTCACCCCCAGCTCCAATACCACACATTTAAAAAGTTTAAGCCAAGATGTTGTCTTTCTTGTCCTGTTTTCTTTCCTAGAACTGTTGATTCTTTGCTGGGGCCATGAGTACATGAGGGAGAATTGATAAAAGGTAAATTTAAAGGTTAAGGTTTCCCTCGCACATATGTGCTAGTCGTTTCCGACTCTAGGGGGCGGTGCTCATCTCCGTTTCAAAGCTGAAGA
>JANHFP010007043.1:263824-276148 GCA_032468135.1 Calamaria suluensis
GCCCCCAACAACGTGGCTCCTCATTTTACTGACCTCGGTAGGATGGAAGGCTGAGTCAACCTTGAACCTGGTGAGACTCGAACTGCCAAACTGCAGTCAGCCAACAGCCAGCAGACGTAACCTGCATTACTGCATTCTAGCCACTGTGCCACCACAGTTTTAGTACCTGCTGAATGGAAAGCTAGGACTGAAACCTAGACAGGGAAGGCTCCTCCATTCTTGTCCCAGAAGATGACAAGTTATTTCCCTATTGTTGCCAAGAAAACTACGTGGACATACCTGTGGGATCATTAAGGATCCAGCTCAGCAAAGGTGAAGGAGACTTTACTTTGAATAGTCTTGTAAGGATCTGACTACTTGGAGGCCTGCTGTGGAGAAAAAGATGACCTGTTTGCAGTGAGGATAAATAGGACTAAGGTGGAAGAAAAGAAGGCTTCAAATCCTAAGGCAGAAGGACTGGGTGGCTGTCCGTTTCCACTAGAAGAGTGGCAGGCCACAGCTTGCAGATTACAAATTCAGCCCACCAATGGGTGCTCCAGCTGCTTCTCCATGACCACATTACCAAATTACAGAATGGGGAGAGAAATTACTGGATTCCCTGCTCTGTAAAAAAAAAATTGGAAGTGAATTTGGAAACAGCCATCTGTGTCATTTATGGGAATTTTTTTTGCAAATTGCTGAGATACTAAGAGTTTGTTTTTATACTTGTGTTTATTAATCTTAGTTATGTATTTCCCTCTTGCTGGCCAGTTTAAATATTATTGGGGAAACTTGCCCTAAAATGTATACTTAACATTAGTCTTCCACATGGAAATAGTCAAGTGCCTCTACAAGCACATTGAGTTTTGTTTGTTTTTATATTTTTATTAAAGAAATGTTTAACAAGATGAAAACAATATAAATTTTTAGAAAATAAATAGTGAATAGGGAAGAAAGGAAATAGGAAATTTTTGTGGCCAAAATGGTTCCCAGTCTTCTTAGCGGTTATTATAGATGCTTTTGTAATTTGTCCTCTCTCTTACATCATAATTTCCTGCTTAACAAAGTCTACCCTTTCTAATCAAAAGTTAATTTTCCCCTTCTTTTGAAAAAAACACCCCTCCATAATTGGTTTCCAATCACTAAATATAATTATTTGTCTTTCCCTAATCAAGCAGGTCAATTTGTCTTCCGTTTTTATTCTGTTATTTCTAGCAATTTTTCCTCCATTGTGAGCCTTACATATTGACTTTTATTTGTCTCTGTGTGTGGTTTTAAATGTGCTCATTGAGTGTTGTTCTAGCATGACCAAGCACTTTTCAGTAGTTTTAGATCAGGATATTAAATCATCCCTAGAGGGGATGATTAGAAGTCGAAACTTGAGATGGACAGAAGGAGCTCTGCAAAGTCAGACCTAAGTTCTGGTAGAGTTAAGAGCAGAGTGAACTTTATTAAATAGAAGCCAGAAATGTGACACCAGATTGGATAGATGGATGAGGGTTTTGCAAAACATGCAGCCCTAAAGAGATTATATTGCAATTAAAATAATTGAAAGCATGGGAAGCTCAGACACAATCAGGTTTTGAGTAATTTATAGAAGTTTAGAAAAGGATTTCTGCTATGCATGTTAAATAAGTAAATCAACTGCTAGGGTCAATCTTAGTATAAATTGAGATAGGAAATGAGATATGACGGGTTAGGAGCTTTTAGTACAAGTACTATGCAAACTTCTTAATGGTAATTGTTCTGTTTCTTTGTTCATTAATTCTTTGAGATAGGCCATTAACACTTTCATAAGCCTATAAAAAAAATCAAGACTATCTAGAGGGAATCTGGCCAATGAGAAATTAAATCCAGAATTTTTCCTCTTTTGGTCTGGCCAACATTGTTTTCTCTAAATCATGCATGTTGAAGAGAATTGCTTGATCCCATTTGTTCAAGGATGTATATTCAGTGGAAGCTATTTGCAAATGCATAACCAAATGCATAACCAAATTCAAGGTAAATTATGGACTGTGTCCCATTTGTTCTTTGTGGAATCACTGCAAATGCACAGAACTAATATGGCTGGAACATATATTTAAATATATTCTATGACTAATGTAGTGGGTTTTGTCAAGATAGGGTTTTCCATTGAAGCTTGTCTTCTCTGTATCATTGGTCTCTGCCTGGCCCACATGAGTCCTAACAAACCTTTCCTCCAATCCATGTAAAGATATAATATGAAGTTACTTTGCCTAAATCTGGTCTTACTGAACCAGTCAATAAAAGAAAAATGATTTCATTAATCTGAAGAATATAATAGATGCAGTGACAGTAGAAGAAACCTAGTTATATCTATGTGTACTGAACCTAGACTGAAGAGATTTATTTGTATGGATGTTTGGGAGAAAAGAAAATGCTATAGATAACCTCTGAGTGTGCAGCTATATATGTCTTGGAATTAATTCTGCTTCCTTTAATCTGGTTCCCTCTAGACGTTTTTGGTTTTAATTCTCATAATCAATCACTAGCCAGTATCATCATTAGCCATGCTAGGTGGAAGGTTATAGAGCAGTGATTTTCCACCAGAAGTCAGGAAATGGGCTGTTTTTGCCCTCCTCAGACTCCTAGAAAGGCCCTGGAGGCAGTGAAAAGTGAAAAACGGCCCCACCGGGCCATCATGTACCAGAAGCGTGGGTGGTGGTACATGCACATGTGCGGGAGGTGCATAGAATTATGGGTGTGGTCACGCAGGTGACTCCCCCCTGTGCTCCCCCCCCTTTTGGCATGCAATGGCAAAAACGTTAGCCATTGCTGTTATAGAGATATAATAGTCTGCTATATAATGTTATAATATAATGTTATAGTCTGCTGCTCACATTGTCATGGTGTCACGTGACCTATTGGGACTTCCCCCTCTTTGCTAAATCAGGCATAGGCATGGGTGTGGCCAGTGAGTTTGACAGCACTGGTCTACTGTATAGAGTAAGTCTTCATTAACAGCTTTGAAAAAAAGTAGGAACCCAACATATCTTATGAGGCATCCTGGTTTGTTCTGCTCAAATGTTGCATTGGTTGTGATTACTTGATATTTACTTGGATGCCTAAATGGAGTCATACACTATTATTCATTACTGTTGATCGCTTCAGCTTTTGGTACTTTGGTTTTAAAATACAGCAGCTGAAAGCCAAAATGATGGTTTTCATTTTAGATAGCCCTCAGGCTTTTGCATTGCTTACCCTACTAAACTACAGGAGTCCATCCCTGTTTGTATTTTATTAATAAAAACCATTGAGACAAGCTCGTATGACGTATTATACGGGGCAAGAGCAAATTTATTCTTCTTAATTTCATAGCTTGGCTTCCTGTGGCCATTTTGGAAGGAAGGTTTTGAGCACCATGACATTTTGATGAAATTTTAGCCAGTTGTAAACTGTTAAGGTTTTGAGAAATAGCAATTTGTCATTTATGCATACCTCAGTTCCTGAGGGTGTGAGACCACACAAAAGAGAAATTAAAAGTCAACATTTACTCCTCTACACTTCTTTTTTTAAGAAATGAATGTTTCTCTACATTTCTCTGCCAGCTCATCCGCCAGTAAAACAAACTTTATAAATCAGGTCTTGGCTTGCATAAACAAATAGGGATAAAAGTGCCAAACTGTGGGGTCAGGTTTGGGCTAATCAGAAGTCCTTTATTTAAGATTTTATCTTAATTCTCTCTTGTGTCATGAGACTACAGCTCAACAACATAATTACTGTGTTTTTGTTTCAGATAAAGCAATCCCAGAGACTCCTTTATATTTGAAATATTGTGCTAGCCTCTTAAGTTCATTTTCTCAGAGTAGATAGATGAATAGATTAATTCCAAGCAGCATAATAAAATTTAGTTCTATTAACATTGAACTGTGCTGCCCTGCTCTCCCTCTCCCTCCCCCCATCTCTCTCTCACACACACACACAAACAAGTGTTAGGAGTCTTTACTAAAACTTCCAAGCCCAAATTAATATTCCCCAGCAAATTCTGCTGGCTGGAAAATTCTGGGAGTTGAAATCCGCAAGTCTTAAAGCTGACACGTTTGGGAACCTGTGCTCTAGGCAAAGGCAAGCCCAGAGTTTCAGAGGCACGATCCGAAGTTCAAGGCACAGAATCCAGTCTGAGAGTCAAAGACAAGGATCACAAAGGCTAAGAACTCACAGCTAGGAAACGAACACATCGGTCCCAGCATCGTTACAATCCACTTGCTGAACTAAAATAGCTGCTCAATGTTTCACGTCCCGTCAACAGGGGCAAGGCTGCTGCCTCACAGGTAGCCTGGCTGACCTTTATTGTACCTGCCACCCCTCAGCCCTATGTGCTCTTGGATTGGGAGGAGAAGGCAATTCTTCCTGATCTCCACTGACTAGCTACAGCTGTGTGCCTTCTCTATCTGAAGCCTCTGGGCTGCCCAGCTGCAAATGTGCCTCTCCTGTCCCTAGCTCAACCGGCTGCTCTTTCAGTTGCTCCATTGTGCTTGGCCCCTCTGCTCCTGGCTCATAGCCTCTGGCAGCCTCCAGATGTTCCTCCACATCTCCCCCAACATCCCTGGTCCTGCTGTTCCTTGTCTGAACTAACATTTTATTTTATTTATTTGTTTTGTCAACATGTATAAGATAACAGGTAAAAGTATAAACATAATTTGAATACATGAAAAGAGCAAGAGTCAAAAGGAATATTAGGACCGAGATGGTAGGTATGTTGGTGCACTTACAGACCTTATAGGAATGGGGTGAGGTCAACAGTAGACAGTTAAGGTTAAATTTTTGGAGTTTGGGGAAGAAAACACAGAGTCAGGGAGCACATTCCTGGCATTGACCACTCTGTTGCTGAAGTCCTATTTTTTGCAATCAAGTTTGGAGCGGTTTACCTTGAGTTTGTATCTATTGTGTGCTCATGTATTGTTGTGGTTGAAACTGAAGTAGTCATTGACAGGCAGGACATTGTGGCAGATAATTTTATGTACTACACTAAGGTCAGACCAAAGTCTGCGTAGTTCTAAGTTATCTAAGCCCAAAATGTCAAGTCTGGTGGCGTAAGGTATTTTATTGTGGGTAGAGGAATGGAGGACTCTTCTCATGAAACATCTGGGGAAGCCTCTGAGGAAGTCATCACATGAACTTTCTCTTTTTTTCATGTCTTCTAGTTTCATTCTCTAGTTTCCACTTTTGATGAGTCTAACATTTCTTATGAATGATCTAATTTCTGGTCCATCTTCTTAGCCTTGTATTCCTTCCATTGCCTTGCTTCTCCTTCATCATCCTCGAGAAACCCTTAATGTTGCTTCTGAGCCTTCCCAAACACAACCCCCTCCACTTGCAAGCCGTAGCCAGTGCATGCAAAGCCAACCTGCTTTCCTTTGTTTTGTCTGCACCAATTGCAAATCACAACCACTCCCAGGAATCTGCTGGTAGGTTGAGTGAATGTGAAATGTGAACCAGGAGGCAGGAAGAATGGTAGATGATGGGCAGTCAATCTGCCAATTTTAAAAAAAACAAAACCTTCTGGAGAAACATACTTGCTTGAGTGTTCTACCCACAATAGAAGCATGAGAGAGTTTTAAAAGCTGATTTTCTGCTTTTGGAAAGAATCTAGGTTGTTGGGTTTTTTTTGCTGCTTGTAATCTATCTGTATGATTTTGCAGCTGGTGGCATGAGATAGATGGGACCATGTCCAGTAGACCCCAGGAGAAAATTGGGGTGGGAAAACTTGGTCTGACAGGTCTTGAGTATTTTCCTCTCTGGTGAATATGTGTTATCTTTTCCTTTTGCTGATCATGTTCTTCTTTATTTCTCTTTTTGTTTAGAGCTTGGTTTGCTAAGATATTTTTTTTGACAGTCACTACATATGATTTATAATGCTCAATAATTCTGTATTTAACTTTATTCTGAATTATTCTTTCTTCCCTTCTGCTGTTTTGTTTAAATTCCATCATCATTTCCCTGTTGTTGTGAACCTCATGAGTTCTGTTCTTATTTTTGCTTGGTTCAACCATTTATCAATTGTCCACTGTTGTCTTGTGCTTTCGACTGCATTTGGCATTTATTACATAACATAAATAAAACACTCTTTGGTTTATACATTTTAGAGTTATGATTATTGCTTAAGTTGCGCCTTCCTTCTGCAGAGAGAAACTATTTTTTCCTTTGTCAGTTCAGAGTGGAGAGAGTGCTTTGTTGAATCCAAGAGCACTCAGTCCAAAGAGCTGCTCCATCTGCTTGCTTGGCTGCTTGTGGTCACTTGCCTTAACACTGACAAAGATCTGTGGGGCTGGGATGGGGGAGAGATAAGTAAATTCAATAATATTATCTCTGGGAGAGTTTTATTCCTGGTAACTGGAACCGATCTTACAAATATTTTTGATGTTTCCAAAATATTGCTTAGGAAGTAGATCCTGAAACTTGGGATTTACTGAACTGAAACTACCCTTCTCACTCAGAAGATTCCCCAGTCCTTGAGACATGTACTTCAATTGATTTGAACTCAAGTTTGTCTTCTTTTTCAGATCTACTGGCCACCTCTTCCTGGGCAGAAAGAGGAATGCTTCCGGAAAGGAAAGGACTTAGCGGTAGGTCATCTCATTGCTTGTAAAATGCATGTGCTAAATTTCATCTCCACTCTGTGAAATATATGAAATGAATTTTGCGGTTTCTGAAACTGTCTGCAGTCACCTTCAACTTTTCATTTTCAGAAGTTTCATTCAGTCCTTCTGCCCAAATTATTCATCCATGGTTGAACATCACTCTCTGCCCTAATTTAAGGACATTGCATTCTGTGAGGAAGGAGGAGATTAGGAATCTGTTTCCTCACTTGTACCTACCCACAGCGCAAACATGACCTGGGATCTGCTGTGTCCTATGGCATTTTTCTTCTGATGGTACTTGGTTCTCAAACTGACAATGTTCCAGTCCAAAATCCCAGGGTTTGAATTGCTAGGCCACCATACCACTTGTGTATAAGTAATATGGAATAAACTTTGAGTGCTTTGAGCCCAAGTCTGATTCTTGGTTACTTGTCCCTGACTCTCCTGGAGCTGTTATTGGATACTCTTTATGATTTGGTCACCATTATTTTTCTAAGTTTATCTGATGTTAACTTCTCTTTTGAGTTTTTGTGAGCTTATGCTTGTGTCATCAGAGATAGTATCTAACACTCTTGTATTTTCTTGGCTTCCCTGTGGATTGCTTCAGTTTTCTGAAACGTTAGCATCTTCTCCAGCAACCTTTGTATTATACGCACAAAATAGCATAGCTCCATCACAAGTCTTAAAGCTGCCAAGTTTGGGAACCTCTGCTCTACACCTTTGAAGTTTGGGATTCTTATTACTGAAATTCCATCTTCCTTGCCAATAGGGGAAGCAAGAACTGATTAGGTATTGATTGTAGAGCACATTCTCAGGAGACATCAATGTGTCTATTGGGTTGCATTTTGGTGTTAGATTCACTGTAGATCTTATTACTATGTAGTGCCTATTATTTGCTTCTACATCACGTGAGCAATAATCTGAGACAAGTTGGGGGGAAGAACTGTGGGGCCTATAAGGGCCCTGGGATCTTTTGTTGACAGTCTATCTCACTGTAATGGTTCCCAAGAGTGAGTGTCACTCCCTTCAGCCTTATGGTATTTATTTTGCAGCTTGCAAAAAAAAAAAAAAAAGCTGCAGGCTTTGAGGGGAGTCTTAAAATACTCATTCTTTGCTTGTACAAACACAAAATGAAAAAATACATTCTTTTAGCTATAGAAAAAAAAGTATTATTTTCCCCACAATTATGCTTTTAATAGGATACATGAGAATTTGACCAACGTTATCCAGAAGGAATAGATCAATGAAAGCAATGATTATGCATAGAATACACCAGCTATTAAAGACCTACTAATGTAATTGAGTTAAAATGCCTTGTCTTCACGATCCTCCTTGTTGGTTAAAAGCATTGTTAGAATAATAAAAGTGGAAAATATATCCAGTTCTCCAGTACATTTTTAAATAGTGGCTTAGAGGTTCGATAACTCTTTCCATCAGCTTGTTGCCAGACACATTCTAGGTTTAGCTCATAGTCTTTCCACTTATATAAAATGAAGGCTTACATAATACACACTAAGAGTCATTAAGGAATGTTGGATTTTTAGTTTTTCAATGAACTCTTATTTTTATTTATCCATATTTATGTCCAGTGCAATTCAGTGGACAGAAATAACACTTAGGCTTATATACCACTTCATAGTGCTTTTACAGCCCTCTCTAAGCAGTTTACAGAGTCAGCCTATTGCCCCCAACAATCTGGGTCCTCATTTTGCCGACCTTGGAAGAATGGAAGGCTGAGTCAACCTCACCTGAGCCAGTGAGATTTGAACTGCCGAGCTGCAGCTAGCAGCTGAAGTAGCCTGCAGTGCTCTACCACCTCCGCTCTTATAGCTCAGATAAACCCTGTTACTGTGTTACTAACTTAACTGCAGTAATTAACGTGGCAAGAAAGATTGTAAAATGGGGAAAATTCACTTAACAACTATCTCGTTTAGCAACAGTCAATTGAAATGAACTGAACTGAACTTTATTTGGCCAAGTGTGATTCAGCCCACAAGGAATTTGTCTCCAGTACAGAAGCACTCAGTGTTTATCATCATCCCAATAAAAGGGGAGAGAACTTACTTTGTGGTCCTAAGTTGAGGACTACCTGTAATACAAATTGTATATTAAGCAATAAATATCACAACTTTAGACTACAGATGGTGAGACCAACTGAACAAAATTCCATTTCCTATCTGGTAATTGCCAATGATTGATCAGCTAAGAGGAAGAAAATATTTTCGTTTTCTGAATGTTCATGAGGTTTGAACAAATAAGACATTATTAGATTCTTGTGCCAGGTTGTATAAAGGGATTGTGAAGAAGTATTTGTACATTGTCACCTTCAGAGGAAAAGGCACTTTGACAAAGGAATACTATTGAATATTCTTTTCAGCAGTGTTGTTAGCAAAACATCAAATCTAAACACAGTCCAAATTGTTCAATAAGCCATAAAATATTATCAAAGTAAATAGAAGTTGAAAAGGATCTTCCAAACATGATCTAAAGTTTATTAATTTTAATTAACATTCAATTTGCCTCTGTTCCTCAAAAACTGACAGTAACTTCATAGTTTAGTCCAGTAGTGGGTTCCTCTTACCTTCGCTATCGGTTTGGAACCAGGAGTGCGTGCTTGTGTGTGGTGCTTCTGCACATGTACAGAGTGTTCCTTGATGATGTCTGGTTGGGTGGGCAAAGATTCCTGTTGCCACCATTACTGATTTGCCCGAACCGGTAGAAACCACCCCTGGTTTAGTCCAATATATTAAACATCTTTTTCCAAACTTTGACTGTTTGTTTGATGCAGTACCACTTATACTATACAACATTTTACAATATATAATGGTAATAACCACATTCTGAATTATTAAAAATTACAGAGCAATGTTCATGTTTCTCAGAGCCTAAAAACCTAGGACTATAGCCTAATAACCTAGGACTATAAAGACCATAATCTGAATGTTCCTAAGCTGCCCAATATATATGTTTTTAAGAACTTTGTTGTAAGTTTTTTGTATGTTCCTAACATTTTACTAAGTTTGAAAGCTAGTTTAATTTTGACAAAAAGTCATACTTGGTTTCCCTGCATGGTTTAATTTACTTGAAAGCTCCCAAATTTCTTGACCTCAAAGATAATTTTACCAATTTAATGAATGACATGCATTATTGCAGTTGACCTACTTAATATCTGATTTTAATAAGCTTCCAGAGAGCCTGGTCTAAGCAAGATATGAGCAAATGGTTGAGCAGATGACCATTTGTTAAGAACTATGATAGGCACACACCTTCACAGGGAGGAATTCAATCCCAAATTCAGAACCTGTCACTTCTGTTTCCTTGGGCTGGGTATGATCATAAACAAGTGGCACAATATGGATCTTAAATCCACATCAAACCATAATTTTATGATTCTGATCCTGTGAAATGCAATATTTGCTTATTAACACAGCTTTTCCAAACTTGATATTTCCAGGTATGTAGGATTATTAACCTCAAGTCAACATGGCAAATAAATCTCAAACGGAGCAATTCTGGGGAGCTGGTAATGCAGAGGGAATTGCCAACCATTGAATCATGAAAGATCTGTGACACTCTATGGAAACAAAAATTGGAGTTTAAAGAAGCAGTATAGAAAGAATATTGATGCTTTGAAATTTGGTGTTGAAGAAGACTCCCAAGAATAGTGTAGACATCTGAGAAAGTAAACTATTGGATCATTGAACAAATCAACCCAGGGTTCTCACTTAATGCACAAATCAGAAGGCCCAAATTATCCTACTTTGGATACATTACACAAAAAGTTAGTTCTTTAAAGAAGGTGGAAGCTGGGAAAAGTGGTAGGAAGGAGAAGAGGATGAGCAGCAGCACAGTGAATGGACTCAAGTTTCAGTGGCCATGAGTGCACCATTGGAAGACAGAATAACACAGTTGGAAGGGGCCTTGGAGATCATCAAATCCAACCCCCTGCTCAAGCAGGAAACCCTATACTTTTTCAGACAAATAGCTGTCCAGTTTTTTCTTGAAAGCCTCCAGTGTTCAAATACTAGATTAGGGAGAGATTGTCATGAAGAAAATCTTATCTGTGCAGTCAAAAATTACTTGATGATGCATGCTTAATGAATCAAAAAGCTTGCAATAGCAGAAGTGGACGTGGCAGATTGATACATACAGGATACAGTCTACCAGAATTGGAACGTACCTTGCAGGTCATCTAGTCCAACCCACCTACCCCCACCCAAGCAGGAGACTCTACCATTTCTGACAGATGGCAGAAATTACAGATGATATAAAAACCCACTAGCAGGTAAAACATTTTGCCATGCATAAAAAGGAACAAGAGCCCCAATTATTTTCAATAAAGCCATCAGATTGTCCTCCAGGTTGGATTTTTCCTGTTCCCATCTTCTTCCCCCCCCACAAAGTTTTTATCTCTATTTCAGGTAAGCATATTTAAATGTACACTCGTTTATCCATCATTTTCCATTCATCTTATTTTTTTAATTTTCATTTTTTAAAAATTATTCAGGGCTGCTCTCTAACCATTTACCCTCCTTTATTTTACTACAATTTTCCTCTTCTCCCCTTCTCTTCCTCCATCTCTCCTTACTTTCTTTGTTCTTCCTCTCTTTCTCTTTCCTACTTCCCCTTCCCTTCCCTCCACTCCTCTCTTCTTCCTCTGTTTCTAGCCCTCTCTCCTACTGCTCTTTCCCCTTCCTTTTCCCCCCTCCTTTTCCCTCTTTTATCTCTCCCTCTCCTTTCCTCTCTCTCTACTCCTCTCCCTCTCTCGTTCCCCTTTTCAGTTCAATCTAGAATGATATTCGAGCAGCTCCATTGAAGATTTGCAGCCATCTTCATTTCAGTTTATTTATTTAATAATTATATTTATTTCATCATTTGTATACTTTTATAATAATCTCACTTTTTTCCTCCACCTTCCCGTTTTTCCCTTTACCTAGGCTTCATCTAGGTTTCTATTCTTTGCATTATTTTTTCCTTTTCGCTCTGCCTTCTCATCTTCTTCCCACTTGGAAACTCGCACACATGCTTCTAGAAACGTCGGGGAAGGATGACTATGGAGATTCTCAGCCATCCAGGTGATGGCTTTTTTTTCTCAGCCATCCAGGTGGTGCTTTTTTCCAAGAGACAAGTGGACTTTCTGCTTTTTCCTTGAAGACGTTTTGCTTCTCCAGCTCTGACCATCTTCCCCACCAACCAGCCAGAGCTGAATAAGTTTCTCGGATGAGAAGCAAAACGTCTTCAAGCAAAAACCAGAAAAAATCCAATCGCCTCTTGATTTTTTTTATTTCGGTCGGCGCTAGGGCCTGCGGTACGAACCGGCGGGTTCGTCTTGCGCATGCGTAGACTTCTCAGCCACCGCCGATAACCCTTCTTTGAAATGAGGATAAGAAGCGCTCGGATTCGGCCGAGTTGAGAGGAAAAGAGGGTTGGGCGATGGCGAGCTCGCCTGATTCCAGCATGCGGTTCCTCGGCTGCCTCACGCGCCGCGAGCGGAGGTGAGGGGAGAAACGCTCGACGTCTTCTGTCGGATTCCCGGCGGCTCAGGAACTGAGAAAAAGGGGGGAAGGGAAGGGACTTTACTGACGGAAAAGGGAAGCAGCCGTTTTGGGTCTGGTTTCTAAGCGCGGCTTTTGAGCTCAGCGTTTCTCTTAAGCCTGAGGTCTTCAAACTTGGTAGCATTAAGACTTGTGGACTTCAACTCCCAGAATTCTCCACCCAGCAGAGCTGGCTGGAGAATTCTGGG
>JANHFP010007044.1:9355-20010 GCA_032468135.1 Calamaria suluensis
TTCATTCATTCATTCATTCATTCATTCATTCATTCATTCATTCATTCATTCATTCATTCATTCATTCAATTTATATAACTGCCCATCTCAGCTATATAGTTTCTTGGGAAGAACATGGCACTAGTTTGTTGCTGCCTTTTGCAGATGTTTCTATGACTTATGAGTTTAGTTTACAACCCTCCAACTCCCTGGAGATCTTCATCCAAGCACTAACCAGGCCTAGGCAGGACAAAATTAGCCAGGTGTTATCACCTGCTGAGGTAATTGCTCAAAAGCCCCATTTGTTTGAACATTTTGCAGGAATCAATTTTTAGGATGCTAAAACACTGTCCCCAGGTGGGTTCAAACAAAAGGACCAGGGTGAAAAGTCTGAATGTACTGATGAACATATTAATAAAAGTGAAATCAAAGAAGGGAAAATGCATCTTAGTGCATTATCCAGGCACATTTGTTTGATACCCAAGAAATTGCCTTTTCCCTCCCTTTTCTGAGAAGCTACCCAGGGACACAGGCTATGTTTGTTTGCACTGCATGTAATAATTTTCTGACAGCCAGCCAGTTTCCCTACAGGAAAAGCCCTGGTCCCGTGAATATCAATCTTGCTGGTGCTTCTTTCTCCATCAGCTAACGAGAGTTGACAGAAGCACCAGCACTTGAAGGAGCCCATCAGCCAATGATGGTGCCTCTGCCTCTGATGGAAAGTACTTGCATCTTTCCATCTTCTTCACAAGTAAAGGATGGTCACCAGCCAGAGAAACAACTCCACTTCCCATTCTCCACCGACCTTTTATCTTCCCACAATAATTAAACATTAACTAGATGCTTTGCCCAATGTCAGAAACTGTCCTCTGGACAAAATATGATGTTAGGAAATCATGTTACACCTTTTGTTCAAAAAAAGAAAACTGGGCTGCTGCAGTTTTAAGGGATTGTCAGCTATCACAACCAATAAAATACCATTGTGTTTATATATTGAGCTTCCTTTCACAGGAAATAGAACCACTTGGAACATATTCTAATGGCTTTTTAGAATGTTTTAAAATGCACACGGATGTCCCCAGATGTAACGTGTGTTTGTATTTCACATTTGCTAGAACACAAAAGCATTTCCACATATGCCCAAAGCGATGCCAGACGAATAATCTGGTAGGGGTGCCAACTAATCCTAAAAACTGAACATTCCCATGTGTCTTTAGCAGCATATTTTTTCCTATTGACTTTAGTTGATGAGACTTTCCACATCATGGAAATTGCTAGCCTTGTCTGTTAATGGAGGTACATCAAGGTTACATTGAAGTCATCACTACAATAGCCAGTTCAAAGGATGTCAATTGTATGCATAGTCTTAAACTGATGTCTCTCTTTTGCTCTGATCCAAAGTGAGCCATATTAAAAGCACCACTGTTGCTTCAGGCCTGCATCTTAAATTTATCCTACAGTCCCTAATCTCCAGCAATAATTATTCAACCAATATATTCTGCCTTCATCTAGTATTCATCAAGCAGCAGCCCTTTTACTTGTATTTGCCAATACAAAGTTCAGATACAGAGAGTTGGGGATCATAATGTTCACTATGGATGAAGCATTAGAAAGTCATCAGATATTTGGATAGTAGACAATTCTCTAATGGCAACTAATAATACATGTCAGCAATTCTTTAAACCAATTGATATTCTCCCACCCCCCAAACTTTAGGTGGCTATACTTCCTAGCTGACAATGAGATGTGTGTACTTTAAAGAACTGTGATCAGCTGGGATATTTATGCCCTATATGAAATACATTTCAAGAATCTAAAACCATAGTGCCAAGTAGCATTCATACTACATTCAGCCCCTCATTTTGATGGGACACTGAAAATAAAGATGTGGGTTCAATTCTTGATAGATTTAAAATACCTATTTTGGTTAATACTATCATCAATACTGAAAAAATAATAATTTCAACCCATACTCTCTGAAGATGCCATCATGTTACTTACTGCTTCCTTTGCCCTGATGATAGAAAAGGAAATGGGAAGCAAATTGGTAGGACTTGGATTGGGAACAGCTATGTCAAAATCTCTACTCAACCACAAGCATACTGAGACAACTGTTTTGTTGGATTAAATTATCAAATATGTACTTTGTATATACTCAAATTAGACATTTTATACTAAGTTACTGTTTTTAATGTTTTAGAATGGTTTTAAGATTTTAATTGTAGTGTTTTTTAATTGGGAACCACCTAAAGTCATTTACTGAGATTGGCAGCTATAGAAATCAATCAATCAATCAAATAAACAATGCAGTTGCAGATGCCCTTATGGTTTTTCTCCATGAGTAATAGCCTGGTGGCACAATTGGAACCAAGTCTGCTACACATGGTTGAAGAAAGTTTAAACTTTTCACTCATGCCAAATTGTTCCATAAAGTGTCTCAAATCTTTGGAAGAAAGATGGGCTAATTTAAAGATAACTCAACTGAAGGCATAATTGCTATATCAAACCAACTTTTTCATTTCATATTCATCCCCTTTAACCCCGATAAAAGCTAAAGGAACTTGGAAGCCCCCAGGTTTTGAGCTTAAATACTAAAAGTAGATACCTACAGTCTGAAGTTTGTAATATATTTATATATTATGCAATATATTTCTTTATTTTGTCAACAAGTACAAGGAAACAAGTAACACTATAAACATAGACATTGGCACAAATGTTGGCACAATTAAAGATATAAATAGGGAAAATATAGCCATAAACACATGGGATGATTACAAATAGATGGGAACAGTAGGACAGGAATGGTAGTCATTCAGGTGTTATGCATGCTCCCTTAAGGACCTCTTAAAAAGCATGAAATGTCCACGGTAGACAGTTTAAGGGGATTAGCGAGGCTAACAACAGGATCAGGTAGGGTGTTCCAGACATTTATAATTCTATTGCAGAAGTCGTACTTCCTACAGTCGAGATTAGAGCAATTTATATTTGAATCTATTGATAGCCCTTGTGATGCTGTGGTTGAAATTAAAATATTCATTTACAGGTAGGGCATTTTGATAAATAATCATTTACCAATTACCAACCATGGTATATATTCATAGAGAACTTGTTTCTATGTCTGAAAGAAATAACAAATATCACATACATATTGTGAAATAAATGGATTTATAGAAACATACCATGCCACAGAAACTATTTTCATATGTGTTCAAATGGAATGAAAACAGAGGCTTATGGTTCAACATCTCATCCCACCACGAAGGCTTTCCTCTTTCCTGGTGATGGGTTTATGTAGGTAATTTTATAGGCTGATTAATCATTTTAAAAAGAATCTGCATCCAAAGATAAGAGCCAGTTTTGTGTAGTGGTGAAGGTGCTGACCTAGAAACCAAAAAACTGTGAGTTCTAGTCTTTCCTAAGGCATGAAAGCAAGCTGGATGACTTTATTTTCTCAGTCCAACTCACTTCACAGGGTGGCTGTTGTGAGGAAAACAGGAGGACCAAACAGTATTTGTATGTTTGCCACCTTGAGTTGTATATGAAAACAAAAATACAGATTGTCCTTTATTTATGACCAAAACTGAGTCCAAAATTAATATAATTTAAATGAGGCATTTGTTAAATGAGTTTTGCTCCATTTTCTTATCTTTCTTGGCTTAGTTGTTAAGGGAATCACTGCAGCTGATAAGTTAGTAGGCTGATTGCTAAATTAATCTAGTTTCCACCATTGACTTTGTATGTCAGAGAGTTGCAAAAGGTGATCACATGACCTTGGGACACAGCAACGGTCATAAATATGAACCGTTGCCAAACATCTGAATTTAGATCACTTGATCATGCTGCTGCTACAAAGGTCGTAGGTGTGAAAAATGGTCATGTCAACTTTTTTCAGTGCCGTTGTAACTTTGACCGGTCATTAAATGAACTGTTGTATGTTGAGGACCTGTAATCTAAACACACACACACATAATTTATGTCTTTATTTATGGAGAATATAACATAACATAGAGTAAAAGAAAGAAGCAGAAATTAAATGCCTTGGATGTTGTTACTTAATTAAGTGTTTAAAACAAGTAGAAGGAAGGGAATGTTTAATATTTTTAGTATTAACCTGAGAGATGTCTGGTTAAGACTAAAAAGAATAAACATTCCCTTCCCTGTAGTTTTTAAACACTTAAAAGTGGTAAATTACAGAATTAGAGACTGGATAAGGCAAGTGTGAATCAGAATTAAGCATTTTGATTGTTTTTAAAATATCTCTTTAAGAAGCTGAGAATTAAGAAGGCAGAAAGTTATGAAAGAGACATAAATGGAAAGATTCACCATTACTATCTTTTTTCTTATCTTCTTAGAGATTCAACCCTTACTACCTTTGGACAATCACTGCTGATAGAAATAAAAAATGTTAAACATTTTGGTAATATATAACTTTAGCTATCATCACACAATGTCCTTTATATGAGAAAGTTGTTCAAAAATTTATTCAAAACCATATTCTTTATTTAAAGTTTTTCTTCTGTTAGCTTATTTTGTTATCAATGACTAACTGGTCTTAGCATCTGCTTTATACCCAACTATAAAACTATGTTCAGCCCAACAATCTGATGGCTTCAGCAACAGAAGGTGACCCAGATTACAAGGCATTGTACATTAATGCCAAATCTTGTTTAACAGCAGCTGCTGTAAGCTTCTCTGATTAAGATTCACATTCGACAAGCACAAATCACAACAGCCTCTTCAAACACACACAGTTTCCAAACCTGTTCAGCAGATCTTTTCTTTCATAAACACACATCAATCTTGCCAGTTTAACCTCTTTTTATTTTTTTACATCTTGTACATAGCTGTCATCCTTCTGACAAAATGATGAAAGAAGACAATTTTAAAAGCTTTATAAAAAAAATTCTCCTGCAAAGCAGAAGTTTATTCAAATGGCTTCTTTAAAAAGACAAAAATAAAAAGAAGAATCAAGTGCATATGCTCATTTTATCCTTCTAATGGGACATTATGTTTACAAAGCTAAAAGTAACCCTATGATATGTGAAACTTTTTTAAAGAACTTGTTTTTTTGAGGGAGAGGGTTTTTTTTACAATATTTTATTACTTTATTTAATTTACGACAAATCTAAGAATGAAACCCATTGAAAACAGATGTTAGTAAATTGGAAAAGAAGGATAAAAACAGAGGTACACACAAAAACACAGAAACATAGGTCCCTTTTAAAATATTATTTTAAAAATATTGAGTTTTTATAATGGTGCGTACGTCTAAAGACACTTACATTTGCGTGAATATTCCAGAAGAACCATTTGTTCAAAACTTTGTCCTACCTAATGAAACATTTTGAACTTTACTAGCTCCAAAGCCATAACTCTGTGGATACATATAACCCAGGAGCTTCCCTTAAAATATGTAAACTGCATTCAGATATCTTTGCTGGAATAGTTTGGCTCTTTTCTTACACACAGGCCTTAAATAATGACAGGAGAAAGAGAGTTAATGCTTACTTTTTAAACTGAAGAGCAGCAAGAAATTGAGGTAGAAGAGAAGAAAATTAGTTCTTGACTGAGCCATATTATTCGTTCCAATAGAATATCTTCATTCAAAGTTTCCAGTTACACAGGGGATGGATAGTTATTGCTTTCTACTCCTGCCCCGAGTCCAAAAGATAGTCAAGGGACAGGGTCTAATGCATCCCATCTCTGCTTCTGTCCCTTGCAGCATGAACAGCAAACTTGCAGAGTTCCATTTAAAAAGCATTTGTGCTTGCTAACATTTTATTCAAGCAGCACTGGGTGGCACTCAAACCTGGTGCAGATTTTTCAGCTTAGTGGACTGGAGTCTGTCATGTTCCCTGTGGATTTAAGGACAATTGTTCTACTAGACAGAGAAAATGCTCTCAAACCATATCCATAAATTCTCCTTTTCTCATCATAAAAGACTCTTCTATATATTAGTTATATTTTTTCCTCCCAGATTATATAGCAATATCACATTGTAGGAGTAATAGCCCTTTATAAATTAAATTAAAAAGCAAAACAAAACCCAGGGCAAAACAAGCTTTAACGTTTGTCTGTAAATTCTATCAATTATTACCTGATACTATTGTAGATCTCATAATAGAGGAAAAACCCTTTAATGAATATGCCAACTTCACAATATTATTCTTTCTACTAAAAAAAAAGACTAAAGCTTTATGAGAAAAAATACGGTAATATTTTATTAATGTTACTTTTAGTCCTGAATAACATTAGATTTGAGATCCAGAAAGGCCTCTGCCTTTGGAAATTAACTAAGTGGCACAGAACAAAGTGAAAAAGATTCAGACAATCATTCTCATTTAGAGCTACACAACACAACCCTTTATTGTGCATGCCAAACTGTGTATCAGTGAAGATGATTCATTAGAGCTTATAGTTTATAGATTTTCAAACCAAACCTCATCCAAAGCATCTAAGCAAATTTAGAAGTCAGGCAATCAAACAGTTTCCCACAAACAGGAAGCAGAGAGGAAGAAGTATGGGTATACCAATCCTGAAAAACCAGGTTAGATCATCATGGAGAAAAAGAACATCTATGTGTTCATTAAGTGTTGACACTGACTTGATGACAAATAATCGATCAATCATTCTCACAATGAAGGATTACATGGAGAAAAATCTATATTTTCTATATAAAATCTATATAAAGGGCTTATAGGTGTTGACCAGCATCTTGAATTGCACCTGGAAGCTGATTGGCAGATTGGCATTGGCCTTTACAGTATAGGGCCTGATTATATGTGGGACCACCTATCTTCAGTTATTTTTTCCCTCCTATTATATTCAAGCAGAGTGTGTATGCTCCAGAGATATTCAATTTGATTCAATGTCATCATATGGGATCAAGGAAGTGTGCCTTTTTTGTCCATACAGCCCCCCCCCTCCCATCGGAGCAGCATCCCTTCAGAAATACAAATTTGCATCAACTTTCCAGGGGTAAAGGCTTTAAGACTTGACATTGGTTCCAGGCAGATTAAAATATTTTGGTATTTCTGAAATCAAATTGATAAAGACTTGGTTCATAACACATAATTGGCCGTGGTGATATCAATGCACTGGGTGTCATACCAAAAAGTCTTGAATGGCACTTAGAAATAGGTGTATTGACAAGTGTGTATATGTCAGTGACAAAAGGTCACACTGCGCCAATACATTATGACATCTTAGGTACTTGAGAAGAACTCAGTAAGTATGAAGATCAATGCTAGCTAAAGAATTGGCAGCTATGGTTTCAGATTGTTGTGTATATAATTACAAAATCACCACCAACCAAATGCAAAAGGCAAATTTATTTGGAACAGTTTCAACACTGCAACAATACTTTTAACACCATCAAACAACAAAATCTACCTATCCGAGAAGGACTTACCAGGGAAGGATAGATGGATATAAATGGACAGATGGATAAAAATGCCAAATCTAGCCTAAGCATTTGACTGGCTGTGTGACCAACCATAATAATAACAACAGTTTTATTGTTCTCATGGGGTCTCCTAGAAGTAAGCATGGGATAACAATAAAACAAAAATGATTCAATGAAACGTAAAAATACAAACAGAAAAAAAAAGTTGGTTTCACCAATACACTGGAAACCATTGGGCAAATTACATGAATACATTTTAAACATACAAGCAAACAAATAAAATGCCTAAAAACTTAATTAAATTTTACTACTTTTACCTTTGCTATATTGTGGGCTGGTTCATATTTTAATGTAGGTTGCTGAATGAAACAGAATAAGGCAAGCCTCTCTCTCTCTCTCCTTCTCTCTCTCTCTCTGCTTTCTTTTTTTATGGAAAGCATTCTTAAAAAAATAAAGTTTCAGTAGTATTTTATACTTGGTTAAGAAAAATGTATAAATCCTTCTGTCTACTTTATTATTTTTCATTTGCAAATCCTATATGGAGAAAAGCCAATATTTTGGTAATGACATTTGCATGAAGAGGAGATAGAATTGCAGTGCTATTTGACCTTAATAGGTTTTGGAATCAATCATATTATTGGAGGTTCCACTTCAGCTTACTTGGGTCAATGTCTTCACATAACTAAGATGGACCTTTTCAATGTCATCTGGTCTCTTATAACTCTGATTGCAACTCTCATGATGATTGCAATTTCCTGTCTATTTCTTCCTTTAATAATCCATCTAATTACTGTATGCCTGATTTTCATTTGGCTGCCAAAACATCACACGTCCAATATATTCTGCCACCATATTTAATTCCTGGACTTCAAAATGTTTGATTATCTCAACTTCCATCGGCTACTTGAAGATGAAGGGGATTTTATTCCTCTGCTGATTTCTTGATATAGCTATTAAAATTTCCATTGAATATGTGGGCTGCTATCAAAACATCTAAATTATGGGAAGCATGTCAAAATTATTCAGATTATACATATTCATTCAGTTATTATGAAAAATGACAAGAAGACCCTTGCCAAAGGATTCTATTTCAGGTACATAATCTTCTTCTCGTATTAACGTCATATCAGTTCTTTGAGTAGGTTAGGCTAAAAGATAATACTGACTTCTGAATGTCAAAATTGAGCTGATTTGACAATCTGCTCCTATTTTCTCTATCCTCTATCCTGTTCAGATTACATTCAGAATTATGGAATCTGTAATCCCATTTTTATGAGATTTTGAGTTTTGAGAATTACAACAATCACACTGAATTTTATTGTATAGTAATATTCATTTTTCTTTATGTTGATTGCGATAAAATATCAGATTTGTTATCCTTTTTTCTGACTGTGAATGGGATCAGATGTGCCAAGATTTTCATGCCATAATTCAATTTATTATACAATTTAGGTAGCCTTTTCTTTGTTGTGTTTCTGTACATAGAACTAGTCCATGGCTTACAACAGTTCATTTAGTGACTCTTCAAAGTTACAATGGCACTGAAACCAGTGACTTACTTCCATTTTTTACAGTTACAACTATTGCAGCATCCCCATGGTTAAAAGGTAAAGGTTTTCTTCACACATATGTGCTAGTTGTTTCCGACTCTAGGGGCCGGTGCTCATCTCCATTTCAAAGCTGAAGAGCCAGCGCTGTCCAAAGATGTCTCCGTGGTCATGTGGCCTGCATGACTAAAGCACGGAATGCTGTTTCCTTCCCACCAAAGGTGGTCCCTATTTTTTCTACTTGCATTTTAACGTGTTTTTGAAACTGCTAGGTTGGCAGAAGCTGGGACAAGTAACAGGAGCTCACCCCATTACATGGCACTAGGGATTCAAATAATTGAACTGCTGACCTTCTGATTGACAAACTCAGGTGCCTTACCCACTGAGCCACCGTGTCCCTATTATATAACCCCACGGTTACATGATCAAAATTCAGGTGCTTGACAACTGACTCGTAATTATGATGGTTGCAGTCATGTGATCACCTTTTGTGACTTTCTGATAGTCAGAAACCAAATTGGCTCTTGTTGTTCATATGCTGGCAGTTAATTAATATTTTTCAACTTCCTGCCAATGAATTACTTAACTACAATAGCTATCTCTAGGATAATCCTCTTTCCTGTGACAATCTAACATTTTCCCCCACAACATAACCTGATGAGCTAAGTTGGGCTAAAAGCGAGTGACTGGCTCAATGTCACCCAGAGAGTTTCTATGGCTGAGGGTGAAGCTGGGTTTCCCTGATGCCAATCTGTACAGAAAAATTGTACAATCCTGGTTCTACACCTGACAGTTCAGGGGAAAATCCTGGAATCCACCTTTCTTTTATGAGAAATAAACATTAGCAATATTTGCCATCGGCCAGGATATATCTTTTTTATGTCTAGAGTTAGCATGAGACTTGGCTGTAGAAGAAACTGCTTTAAACAATTTTCCATCATCAATCCATTAACTATCCTGATTTGCTGAAACTCTCCATGGTCTTCCGATTCTACTGAAAAGAACTACATCCTTCTGCATGGAAAGTGTTTGCTCCATCAATGTGCTGCATTCCTTCCTGGTATGAACACATATGTTGTTCAGTCTAGGTTGAAATGACATTCAAGATAAATGAGTACAAGCCTGGAACCAAGCTGCTTTCTGATGGATTCAGCTCAGTAAGCCACTGTCATTTAAACTGTTATTTTTATATGGGAATCTCATTTTTCAGCTTTTTGGCTTGTGCTACTCTGTAGTATTTCTCACAGACCTGTCTTTCATGCTTGATCCTTTTATACAGGGATTGATCTTGCAATCTTCTTCCTTGGACCAGTGTGATTTCTCACTATGTTATTCCAAGATTGGTCACTGATGAAAGCATTCCTTGTCGGGTATTAAATTTTATTGGGCTTGAGTCGGGTTTAATTTAAGCTGAATGGCAAATTTATAATATTGCTACATGAATATTCTAGCCTTTATACTACAAAATATTAGAATTGGATAAGCACTAATCACTAAATGTGAAAGTCAGAGTAGAATAATGTTTAAGTTAGATCTGAGAAATTCTGCTTCAAATCCCCATTTGACCATTGAGATCACTTTGGGACTTAAGGTCAATACAGAACAAAATAATAATGAGGAGGAGGAGAAGGAGAAAGAGAAGGAGGCGGAGGAGGAGGAGGAGGAGGAGGAGGAGGAGGAGGAGGAGGAGGAGAAGAAGAAGAAGAAGAAGAAGAAGAAGAAGA
>JANHFP010007048.1:0-11562 GCA_032468135.1 Calamaria suluensis
ATTTATTTATTTATTTATTTATTTATTTATTTATTTATTTATTTATTTATTCATTCATTCATTCATTCATTCATTCACTTATTATTTTTTGCAGCAACATGGGTTTAAAAGAAAATTCAAATGGTTTATGTAACTTTAGTAATTATTGATATGCTTGTGCAAATCATCAATATTCTTGGGCAAGTGAAGTGTAAAAGTATGTGTAAGATAGCTCTCACAATTTACCACTCTTAAGTATATTTAAAAGTACCACTCCATTTTAAAGCAAACCATGAAAAACAAGTTGAACCTGTTGTATTGTGACATTATCTTATTAAGGTTCAAGTCGCTCAACAAGGCATGTTTTTTTTCTCAAGGATACCTTACTGCAGTCCAAGAAGGACAGCAGTTGTCCAAAGTGTTATGTTTTCATTTTAAAATTACCTCTCAGCTTCAAATGTAATATCCAAGTGTGACAGTCCAAGGCAAACTTTGGCAAGAAGCCCAAACATTCAAAGAAATGAATAAAAAGTTCTGCATCTCTCTGGGTGATTTATTAGTGCACAATAGTTGCACTAAATTAGAATCAAAGTACAATTTGCTAAAAGACATGTCTGCTGTTTTGTAACAAAGCTTCATTCACCCTTGTAAATGTCCTTTGCAATAAAAATCCAATTTAGGCTTATACTTCAGACAAATGAAGGTTTTTTTAATATAAATGGGCTTGTTCAATTCTTTTCTTCATTTGGTTTTAAGATAGGAAGTTGGATTATTTTGTTATCAAAGTCCTGGTCTGTCCCTCATGGCTTCCTGAACCCTTCACTGCATGTATATTGTGCATGTATATGTTGGGGTTTAAGAAACTACTAACTTTAGTGGAACCATTTTACAGGTCACCCATTATTTCTCTGTTAAGAAAACTGGTGGCCTTGGCATGGCTATCACATGACAAGTTTACTTCTAGTGTAGAAAGAGATGGGAAATAAGTTCCTCAACAGTCATTATTCTACAGTGTTATTCTTTCCTTTACTGACTGCCTTTTCTTTCTCTAGTAGGATTGACATGTGCCATGTTCTCAGGTGAAGAACACAACCAGTATATGGTGACTTAGCTTTCCCCCTCTTGTTGACAATTCTTTTCAATGTGCAACCAGGGAGCAAAGTATGAATTTGTACCTCAAAGCATTTCCACTAGAAGTTTAGGTTTATTTAGAGTGATAATATTAGATATGATTGTTTCTTCTCTTAGGAAGCTTACAAGGTGTACAAAGAAGAGCCACTTTATGTATTATGGAATGTTCCACATCAGAAAGTAAAATATTTTCTTCAACTTTTGCCAGTGCCTACCACTGCTAGGAGTTTGGTCTTATTTTTGTCAGTTGTTGGTTATACAAAAAATAGCTGCCTTTATAGTATTTGGGTGTAAGATAGTCCTGATTAATAACAACTCAGAATAGTTGCTGGTTCTGCTTTAAAGTATGACATCCTGCTTGCAGATACAAACTGTTTCATTCTTTTTAAAGAAGAGGGTAATTATATGACTTATAATAAGAATATGACAGACACTTTTTTTTAATTTGCTTCTGTCTTGTAGGTGAGCCATTTCGATTTTCAATACCACCAAGTGTTTCCATATAGATAAATAATGTCGTAAAGTATATGTTATTAACAGTGAATGCATTTACAGAATTATTTGGAGCAAATGTCTCTGTGCATTTAGCTATGACAACATTCTTATACATACATCAAAGAGAACTTTGATATGTTTGTGTAAAACATGAATCTTGAGTGCTTTAAGTAATGTTATTGCACTTTTGAGGTTTGGGTTTTTTGTTTCTATGTTTGTTTTAAAATATTAGCCATCAAGAGTCTTTTGTTTCATCGCAAATGGACTAAACAAAGGAACAAGACTTAATTAAGCAGGAGTGGATCCAATTGGTGCTTAGATGGGAGATTGTTACAAAATACAACCTGCTGACAAGAGTGACAGTATTGCAAATATTGCAACAGAATGCCATGGATATGCCTCTGTAGTCACCAGAGGTCAAGTCAACAATCAAGAACAAAATAGTGTAATATAGGATTGAGGAAAGAAGTAATGAATAAGATATTTGAAACAAACAGCAGTAAATAGTTAATAGAAGAATCAAGGTACAAAAAAGTAAACTGGAAAATAAGAACCATATAAATATAATTTTTAACTTATAAATTGTGTCTTCAATGGACAAATGGGTATCTAATGAATAAATTTTAGCTCTATATCAAGAGATAAATGGATATTCAATGGATAAATATTCAATAGTCAGAGTGATATCTAAATTAAAACACTCATATCTATATCAAGAGGTATATCTGTCTAATTTTTAAATGATTACCATTGTATTTATTAGCAGAAATACCTTTTTCCTTTTAATTATGTTGTTATAGTGATACATTCTATTACTTAGATAACTTAGGATGTTGATATAGAGAAGAGGTATAAAAGTATTCTGACACTGTTAATTACAATTTTGTATGTTAGTATTCCAAACATTAAAATAAACTGTTTGAAATTTTCATCCAAAGTTGAGCAGACAATAATTGTTTTGAATTGTATCAAAGTATTTGTTTTTAAATTTTTGATCTTTAGTTGGCTACCTATTAAATTAAAATCTCCATTGTATTGTTATTTAATGCTAATAATAGTAAATGAAGCAAATTCAACATGAATTAAAATTCCCAAATAATTTTGATTTCCTTCTTTTTAGAAGTCTGCCAATTTCTAAACATATTTTTAAACATTCAGTCCCCCTCAAAATACCAATTGTAAGTTATTATATTTGCCAAACTACATTGTATATTGTGTGTATGGAACTATTCTTTATGGTTTTTCCATTCTGTGTATTCTCCAAGTGTAAGCTTGCAGTCAGGCATTGCTGGAATTGCATGTTTCTTCCAGTGCTGAACAAAGTTTGTTTTAGTGGTATTAACCTGTATATGATTATGCTACAATTCATTTTTCAAAGAGTGCACAATATATAAATCATAATTTTGTGGAAGTATCAGCTAGATGGAGACATCCTAATTGAATGAAATCATTCACAGAAAAGAATCTATGTAATTATCCAGTTGAAATCTTAGCTGAACTACTTACTCTCACTTATGAACCTACACTTTATAACTGTTATCTAACTATGTTACTTGATTTTCCTTAGTTAGATTGGACTATTAATTCCAGCCTGGTGTTCTACAATGTATTGTCAGGACCCAAGAATGACACATGGAATTACTTCTGAGCAATTCATTTTATCTTTTCTCACCTATAGCTAGAAACCTTTGCAATAGCAATAGCACTTAGACTTATATACCACTTCATAGTGTTTTTACAACATTCTCTAAGTGGTTTTTAGGATAGGTCCTCATTTTATTGACTTCAGAAGGATGGAAGGCTGAGGCAACCTTAAGCCTTGTCAGGATCGAACTCCTGGCAATGAGCAGTGAGTTAGCCTGCAATACTGCATTCTAACCACTGTGCCACTGCAGCTCCTTCAGGCTATTTAAAGCAACTACTTGTATTGCTACAGATATACTCTGAGAATTACTAGGGAAGAGCCTTCTTAACTCTCTTTCCCCCAAGCAAACTATCTTTGTAGCCTCTTTGCCCTCTGGAATGCAGCCCCTCCCTCCTCTGAATCCAGAGGTCATTCCAGCACAATATAAACAAAAATATATTAAAACAATTGCACATTTGTGTCAAGTACATGTGAATATCATGATTGTGTTGATTTGGCTCTTATTGATGTCATTAAACAATATGATTTTACCAATAATGTCTTCTTGTTGTGTATTAGTTGCTCAAAAAGTGTCATCTGTTTAGCTAATAACCTTCATGATTTCATACCATTCAATAATAACTGTCTTAACTACTCTATGGCTTTTAGATAATATCTAATATATATTAGCAGGTAGAAAGCATTTGGAACATTCAGAAAATGTTAGTGTTGCTAGTGTTAGTGTATCAAAGATTTGGGATAGACTCCAAAATAACAGTCAATAATTAACATATCAATTCAAGTCCTAGATTTGATTCAGTTTAAATATTATTTGGATTGGTTGATTCTTCTTCTAGAACAGTGATGGCCAAAAGTGGGGGTGCCCATGGGGGTTTGCATGTCCACATGCCTTCCCCACATCCCCAGGCCCCCAGGTGGGTCCAGAAGGCCGAAAAATCAGCTGGCCAGTGCCCACATGTGCATCAGAGCTGAACTTAGGGGAACACTCGCAGGCCCACCAATATGGCTCCGTGTGCCACCTGTGGCACCCATACCATAGGTTTGCCATCACAGTTCCAGAATCTCTGATGAATAGCCATGATTAGTAAAAAGAAACTGGAAACTGGTGGCAAAAAGCATATTAGGTTTTCATTTCACTTTCCATGACTGAAATCCATTTTTTAAAAAAAAATATAATATAAAAAAGCATTCTTCAAAACAGAATTTTCCTAAGGCAGCTAATAACCTTTATACTATGGAATTTAATAGATAAATCATTTCACTCTTATTCTGGTGAATTGTACTATAATACTTTATTTTTTCATATTTATTCTTTCCTAAGAAATTATAATTGGTTCATATGTATAGGTCATGCTGTGTATTTTAAGAAAGTATCAATAAGTGAAATGTATAAAATGTCATCCAGTTATTAAATACAGAAGTCTGAATTGGTTCAGTTGACATCATGGTGAGATCAGACATAGAAAGTGGGTCTCCATGTTTCTGTGCTGAGTTCTCCCTGTTGCTGGGAGCCAAAGGAGCCAAAGCTGCCTTGGATGGGGATGAAGCAAAGAGGGACACCCTGTGAGGTCTTAGAGCCGCAGTGTCGGGAACCGCCTGATACGGCTTACCATGTCTGTTGGGGAGGGAAGCACGCTGGTGATGTCATCCTGGTTAACTGGGGGCGGGGTTTATGTGTTCTTGCAATACTGCTCATTGATTGGTGGGAGAGTTGTTGGGCGGTCTATTTAACATGCTGAGCTGAAGTGGAAGCCAGAGCTAACTTTTTTCCCGTTTGAGGATCTGTGTTGTATCACAGGGGCGAGCAAGCAATAAAGGGTCCTGAATCCTGAATGTGTCCCTTTATTCCTCAATCAAGTCATTAGCCATGTGGACACATACGGAAATTTGTACCCCTCACAATGGGCCCTTATAAATGCCATCACATTGGTGATGTTGGGAGAGACTGTGGACTGGGTGGCCACTTTACACTGTGAGAAAGCCCAGGAATTGACCGATGTAGGGTTTTTCCTTGATGCATTAAGTACACAATTCATGGATGACTCCATTATAGAGATAGTGGAGAGTGGGTTAGTTTCTCTGAGGCAGAGAGGATGCCCTGTTAAAGACTACATAACGGAGTTTAAGAAAGTGACTTGTCATTTCCGATCATGGCAAGAACGTATGCTAATTGTGCAGTTCCAAAATGGATTGGATCTGAACATGTGTCAGGCCTGCCTATATAGAGGACTACTGAATAAACTTTCAGTGTGGTTTAGGGCTGCGGTGGAGCTGGACACTGGGATTCGTAACATATGAGGAGCATCTGGTGGGAGACCTGGTATTAGAGGGGTTTTTCGTGCCCCGCAACCCAGGGGTAAGCTTGCTACACCTTTGACACAGAACATGTCTACCGCTCCAGCTATAAGATGATGGCCGGTGTTTAAATGTTTCTGTTGTGGAAGGCCTGGACATTGGGCATTAGGATGTCCGGTGCCCCCCTTGTCTGCTACACGGGAGCCATCGCATGGAGCAAGAGCCATTGCGAAGGCCCATAGGTCTTCCCGTTCTCAGTCCTCTTCCTCATTCGTGGCTACAAGACCTGAAGAAGAGGACGTAGTGTCAAAGCCCACAGCTGAAGCACGGGATATGGATGATACTGGGTTGGACATTGATTCGGACCCATTGGTGAGCGGAATAGTGATTCCCTTTCATTTCCCTATTGAGATTAAGAATGAAAGGAATGGTTCATGTTGTTCTCTGGAAGCATTAATTGACACCAGGTGTACCCGGTGTCTTATATGTTCAGAATTAGTTGAACATCTGGGCATAAAAACACAGCAGATGGACCATCCAAGGGTATTTGAGCAGATGGATGGGAGCTTGTTGGGTGGTGTTGCTACAAATCATATCACTGACCTAATAGAGTTAAGGATTGGGGAACATTCTAAACGAATGCATTTCATAGTACTAAATCAATTAACTGAGAGACTTGTATTGGGTTTAGCCTGGTTGGATATGAGACAGCCGATTATCTCATGGGAAGGGGGGTATAGACGTGTCCAGATCCCAGTACCACTGAGGACTAGAATTGCACATGTTTGTGGAGTGTCGGACCATATGGATTCCTACCTGAAAGGAATACCTGAACAGTATTGGCAATTTTGTCAGGTATTTAGTGAGCAGGAGGGATCGAGGTTACCACCCCATCAAACATTAGATTGCGCTATTGAGATACTACCTGGAGCTAAATTGCCAAGACCGCATATGTATCCCATGACGCAACCTGAATTACAGGAAATGAGAAAATATATAGATTGTAATTTGGCCAGGGAATATATTCGCCCCAGTAGGTCGCATGTAGCAGCTCCCATTATGTTCCTGCCAAAGAAGGATGGGGGACTATGCTTATGCATGCATTTTAGAGGTTTCAACGCTGTTTGCGTTGAGCCACTTTATCCGGTTCCTTTAATTAAGGATTTATTGGCTGCATTATCTACAGGCTCTATTTTCACGAAATTAGATCTGAGGGAGGCGTACCATAGGGTATGCATTAAGGAATCAGATGAGTGGAAAACAACGTTCAACTGTCCGCTGGGCAGTTACACTTTTCATGTGATGCCCTTTGGACTACAAGGGGTTCCTGCAGTCTTTATGCAACACATTAATGAGGTATTACACGACTTCCTGTATCGTGGGGTGTTGGTCTACCTTGACGACATTCTCATTTATTCGAATACCATGGAGGAACACATCACCCTTGTTAAGAATGTTTTAGCCAGATTGTTAGAAGCTGAGTTATTTGTGACAACATCTAAATGTGAATTTCATAAAGATCAGGTAGATTACTTAGGATATCTCATTTCAGCTGATGGTATTCGAATGGACCCTAAAAAAGTGAAAGCTGTTGTGGATTGGAAAGTACCAGTGACTAAAAAACAACTCCAAGGGTTTCTTGGTTTTTCGAACTTCTACAGGCAGTTTATCCCCCAATTTGCTAAAATTGCCTTGCCGCTCACTGAGTTGTTAAAAACAGGGAAAAGGGTCAAGGATTGTGGACGAAGAAGACTGGACTGGACTCTGAAATGTCAGTTGGCTTTTGACACTTTGAAACATTTGTTTACTAATGAACCTGTACTAAAACACCCAAAGGAGGACTTAGTAAATATCGTACAGGTGGATGCGAGTGACGTGGCTGTAGGAGGTGTTCTTCTACAAAAAGCTAACAATGGAGAGATGTGGCCATGTGCCTACACATCAAAAAAATCCAATAGTACAGAAAGGAATTGGACCATATGGGAAAAGGAGGCATTTGCCATTAGGTGGGCATTGGATATGTGGAGATATCTCTTGGAAGGTGCCAAGCACATATTTGAGATCTGGACCGATCACAAAAATCTAATGGTATTACAAACTCCTAGAAAACCATCGCCCAAGCAGTTATGTTGGGCTCAATATTTTACACGATTTAAGTTCACTCTTCATTTTGTTCTGGGGGGAAAATTTTTTTGGCGGATGCGTTGTCACGCATGCCATACAAGCTCAGAAATTGGATTGTATTCAGGCCCTGATTCCTGTTTGTCGATCTAACCATAGAACAATTAAAACAAGCCACGTTGACTGACGAATGAGTAGCAAAGAACAAAACTCTAGGAAATAATTGTAATGGTTTATTTTATGTTAACGGACGTGTATATGTACCTGAAGCATTACGTGATACTATATTGAAACAATGTCATGATAGTCCTTTGGGTGGGCATTTTGAGTACTTAAAGACCCTTTACCTTGTGCGGAGGCAGTTTTAGTGGCCGACAATGCGTAAAGCCATAGAACAGTATGTTAGGTCTTGTCATAATTGTGTAAAGTCTAAATCTCATCCTGGTAAGCCCTGGGGAAAATTACAAAGGGTAGCTGATCCAACATTTCCTTGGAATCAATTGGGCATGGACTTTATAGTTGACCTGCCCTCGGATCATGGGTATACGGTTATCTGGACGGTTATCGATCTTTTTTCAAGTCAGGCCCATTTCGTCCCATGTAAGGGTCTGCCCTCTGCCCATTGATTTTGCCACCTGTTTATTAAACACATCTATCGTGTACATTGTGTACCTTCTTGGATTATATCCAATAGGGGTGTACAATTCACCGCTAAATGGTGGAGAGAATTCTTACGTTTAATAGGGTCTTCTCAAGGATTGAGCTCCGGGTACCATCCGGCCACTAATGGCGCTTCTGAAAGGACCAACGCCATGGTGGAGCATTATTTGAGGGTTTTTACATCCTACCAGCAAACCAATTGGGTATCATTGTTGCCATTAGCGGAATTCTCCTATAATAATGCTTTTCATCAGAGCCTTGGTTGTTCCCCATTCCAGGTTGTCAATGGAAAGGAACATGTAGCTATTCCCGAGTTGTCACTCCCTATAGTTGATGGGAAATCCCCTTCAGAGTGGGAAGCCACGATTTCTTCGGCATGGCCTAATATTAAATTATGCTTAGAAAAGAGTATGAGTGAATCAAAGGTACAGGCCGATAAGCACCATAGTGATAATCCAACGTTTAAACCTGGTGATTTGGTTTACTTATTGACAAAATACTTAAGGTTACAGAGAGAAAGCAGAAAACTCACTCCTAGATACCTTGGTCCATATGAAATCATAAAGGTCATAAATCCAGTAACCGTTCAACTTAAATTGCCAAAATTGTTAGGCAATGTTCACCCTGTATTTCATGTCAGTTTACTAAAAGTGTATGTTCCTAGACATGTAACTCCTGCTTCTATCCCTCCTGGACCACTCAAGGATGATAACTATGAGGTGGAAGCTATTTTAGATTCAAAGGTCAAACATAAAGTGTTGTATTATTTAATTAAATGGTTGGGTTATGGAGACAATGAAAACTCCTGGGTTAAGGCTGATGAGGTATATGCTGACCGGTTGGTTAAACGATTTCATAAATTATATCCATCTAAGCCCTGTTGTTAAGACAGTTATTTCAATACCATATATGTAAATCATGTTTATTTCCTTTTATTTGCAGGATGACCGGTGGTGATGGGTTCACACCTTTGTGAAGGGAAGCCGACTGTCGGGAACCGCCCAACACGGCTTACCATGTCTGTTGGGAAGGGAAGCACGCTGGTGATGTCATCCTAGTTAACTGGGGGGTGGGGTTTATGTGTTCTTGCAATACTGTTCATTGATTGGTGGGAGAGTTGTTGGGCAGTCTATTTAACATGCTGAGCTGAAGTGGAAGCCAGAGCTGACTTTTTTCCCGTTTGAGGATCTGCATTGTATCACAGGGGCGAGCAAGCAATAAAGGTGTCTGATCACTGGATTTGCATCTTCGTTTTCTTTTGTCATTCCTGGAAGCTCACATGCAGCTCTCCTGCCTGACCTGGGGCTTACTTTCTCTCTCAGCCACGACAAAGAGAAGAGACAGCCTAAGATGCCTGCCACAAAACTGGGACAGCTGATGACTATCTAAGCTTTGGGTTGGAGCAGATTTTGGTGAACAGTGTGGTGAGTGGCTTGTTTTTTTTACATGAAAGTTAATGACCGAAGGAGAAATCCAGGATTTACTAAGAACTATCTATTAAAGTGGTGATCAAACACTGAGAAAACTACCAGATCAGAAAGAAAAGATTAAAGAGAGAGAAAAAAATATTTAAAATGTAGGAAATTGGACTCTCAAATTGGGAAGAGCTGACATTGGGAAGGCAATTTAAAATTCTGGTATTACTGATTTAAAAAAATAACAGTGCTTCTATAATTGAATTACAATTTAAAATAATTAAAACCAATTTTTAGTAATAATATTGAAAATTAACCTGAGAGTGCCACCTGCTGATGAAAGGAAAATACAAGCCTGGAAATACCTATTTAAAGGACGGTGAAAATATTTATTGGACTATATACATCTATCCTATCACCACTGGAGATTTAAATGTGGGAACAAGGCAGACAATTAAAGTGACCCCTGAATGTTAAATTATATGATTGAATCCATAAATGTGACTTAAAGAGGCTTTGATAACTCCCTGGACAATGTAAATGGAACTGACTACTTATTGAACATAAAAAACTGTGATCAGTGTATACATTGAAGAGTAACCTCAGATTTGAACAAATGGTTCTTGGGATATTGGCCAAAAGTGAAATTTATTAAAAACAAGATAAGATGCAACAGAAGGAGGAAATGAGCAGAATCAATGAAAAGAAGATAACGAGGAGTCATCAATAAAATTAATAATGTTTGATGAACCAAACCAGGGGGAAAACATTCTAAGGGATCTGAAAAGAGAATGGGAAGAGCACAAAGATACTTGGGGAAGGGAGACAGGGGTTGGACTGATAATTTCGAAACTAGAAAGTAGAAGAGGGTAGAAAGTGGAACAGGGATGTGAAAAACACTTGGAATTGACTAGGCAGGATGTAGACACAGATACAGACAGAGATAAAGTTTTAAGAGAAGAATATGGGAGGTGAGTTAAAAAAAGAATAAGAATTAAAGTATTGATGCAGGCAAGAGATGATGGATAGAAGGCGAATAGGAAAAAGGTTTTTTCTTTCTTTCCTTTTTTACAATGGTGGCAGGAGGAGAAAGAACAGAGACAGAAAGGTGTTCAATAAGAGATTGAGGGGTTACTTGTACATATACCTTTACATGATGAAACAGAAGTATTATTAATAATAAAATGGGAAAATTAGAGAATTAATGATGAATTACTAAGTAAGTTCAAATAACATGTAGTTAATGAAAGGAACATATTTTAATATAAACATATGTATTAATTCTCAAATCATATAGATTGGATGAAAGCAAAGAATATAAATTGAGTTATTTGTATGTTTAAATAATATCATGATTGGCATTAGAATAGTATATTGAAACTAAATAATGAAACAATGAAGGATATTTTAATATAAATAAATTTGAAGAGTGAAATACGGGAAGTATGAATAAGAACTAAAATATAAAATGGGAAATTAGAGACTAAATAATATTATTGTTGAGTTTGTTTAAATAATATTATGATTTGCAATGGAATAATACAGTGAAATAATGTAATAAAATGATGAAAAACATATTTTAATATAAACAGATGTATAAATTATGCAATCATATAGATTGGGAGAATGTAAAGAATATGAATAATTAATTTGCTTGTTAAAATAATATTGTGATTGGTATTAGAATTGTATATTTAAATATTGAACAATGTAATAATGAAGGATAGTATTGTATTACAAAGGAAACTTATGTTCATATAATTATTTATTTATTTATTTATTTTGTTTAATTTCTATACTGCCCCAGTTCCACAGACTCGG